>JAIPRL010002497.1:0-41839 GCA_025469235.1 Pemphigus obesinymphae
GGACCGGTGTACGCGTAGGATCCCTGAGCCACTTGTCCCTCATCTTTAGTGCCCGGGTTCTTCAAGTATCCGGATTCTGCGGCTGAGATTCCGTTTCCGGTCTGGTAGCTACAATGAAAAACAACGGAATATATTATTAACATAATTCATTATTAATTTATTTTGGGCTTGTGTAATCACAATATTCATAATTATATATATAATTTTTCATTACACGACTCACCTGTATTTGTAAGATCCGTCGAGATTCAGTTCTTGAGACTGGGCGATAATTGGGATGGGAGTCGTGTTGGGAGATGCTGGGGCGTAGTATGAACCTTGTGGTGCGCCGAAGACAACTCATGCCGAAGCCAAAACAACAAATGCGGTCTGTAAAATAATATAGACAGTTGTAAATATATTTTTGTTAGTAATATTTAGTAACCATGGTTGTTTTATTTGTTATTTTTCCATTTATCTATATAACTTACAGAGTAGAACATTGTGAGTTTTGTGTCTATATATTTCAATGCTTATCTTGAATAAAACCAACTGTTGTTGTCGAACAAACACGAGAACACACACAGTGATCTGCTGGTCGTCATACAGTTAATAAATACTCGAATTCCCCACCCTAGTGCGATGCGGCCTTGATAGATTGTATCATAATATCAGGTATTAAAATAGATGGTATCGCAATAAATTGAAATCTCGAGTATCATAGGTAAGAGGAAGAGCATGTAAGAGAGTGAGAGAGAGAGAGAGAAAAAGAGAGATATCGAATTTAAAAGCTATGATAAACTTGCAGTTTATTCGATGTGAACGTGAACTGTATAAATTTATCAAATATATAATACTATCAAAAAATAAAAATGTCTGTATAATTTTACATTATTATTTCATGGTATACTGTATAACAATTGTTTAGAAATTTGACATTCTGAAATTGTATATAATTTTTTTTGATTCAATGCATTTTTTTCGTGTAGAAAAAGTCAAATAGGAGTTTTCGGAAAATAATCAACTTATAAAAAATTTATTTAAGACCGTATATTAGGTACTAGCAATATTTACTTTAAAGAATCAATTTTTTAATTTTTAAATATCTTATTGATTGTTAAAGATATATAACTACTGGAAAAATCATTATATACCTGTTTTTACGTTTTTGACTTCTTACTATATTACCCGATAAGGTATATATAAAAAAATCAAATTCAATCAACTTGATTTTTTTTTAGAAAATATCAAAATGAAGTTAAATATCAAAAGGTTATGAAAATTGTATACGTCAATTATACTACTCTATAAGTAATAAAGTCCCCAAAATATTAATTGTTTGGAAAATTATTTTTGGTTCTTTTTGGTAGATACCTACCTACTATTGATTATAGAGTAGACAACTTTTTAAAATCGAATTCAGAAGTTCAGAGACACGGATTTTCTGCATGTCAATGATAAAAATATATGCAGAAAGTTAAAATTAATAATAATATAATATAAATTATAATATATTATATAGTTATAGTAAAACCGTTATAACTTCATTTTGATAATTTAATAGAAAATTTCACGATGGGCTAACCTAATTAAACAACTGTGTTACCATTATTGTCCCCTACTTGAAAAGTTATAATACATATAAAAATAAATCACTGTAAAACTAAGAGATCTCTGCTCAGAATACAAGAGCAGAAAATGCATGGTAATGGATAGACCTGGAGGTGTCTCTTCGTTATTTTTTAATTATATGGACGGATAAAAATTTATTTTAGATTAATTTTTGAAAAACTCTCATCTTAGAAGAAAGGTTACATCATTTTGTCTTATTTTGAGTCTAAAAATTAATAATGTATACAAATAATAATGATTAATAGTAATAATAATTAAGAGTCCACACATTTAATCGAGTTATACAAATAATATTGTTTTATATATTATGTATTGAAATATTATTTTTAATATTTTAAAAAGTTTCTAGAATCAAGGAATTTTAACATAATCTTACATATAGAAATTAAGAACATACGAGTACATAGTTTTTAATTTTAATGATTGATTTCAGACACTTTTCAACATTTAAAACAAATGAGTTTCTTTGGTTTAAATTGAATTATAAATCATATAAACGAACACTATTAGTACTTTTGGACAATATGTTATTTTTTTGGAATTTTAAATTAAAAACTAAACCAAAAATGAAGGGGTTTATTTGTAGAAACTCCTAATTCCATATAGTTACACCTTATACTGACCTATGATTAGAATTTGGATCTAAAAGATATAGATTTGATTTAGAAACATTTTTAAAGTGCCTGACTATTCTTCAAAGTTCACTTGATTTACTACAATTTTCTTATTTAAAAAACCAAAACTAATGTAATTTTAATTAAAACCAAGGAAAACGAAAAACTGTTTTTATAAAGACAAATATGAGACATTATAAACTATGGTATCTGTTTAGGTTTCCTAATGAAAAATATTTCATTAGATAATATTTTAGTGTGCACTAGAGTCTTGCACGGGCCCGGCCTATATTTTCCAGTCTAGAAATGGGTTTGGATGGCGCCTATCTTTGCCGGTCTAAGAATGGATTCGGTCTGGACCGGACCGGGCTAGGAATCAATTATCAGTTATTAGACCGGACTGGGAAATTTATCAAAAGTGCCTCCAAATTATTTTTAAAATATAGGAATTAAACGAAATCGTATGTTATAATGAATTTAGACGCACATAACGTTGGAATCCCAATTTTAATATCAATAATAATAAGTTAAAACTTGTTCGAGGGTCGTATGTGGCCGCGGGCCATAATTTGGAGACCCCTGCTTTAATATATAAGTATATCTGCATTCTGTAGGTATATAATATACAGTCTTTAATTCATTACACAGCTTATAATACAAAGACGGCAATCTAGTTAATATACATAGGTATCTGTAATATCTAACCACTGACATGTTTAAATTATGTAGGAGATGTTATCATATCACACAAATAAATTACTATTAATATAATTTTCATATCTGAATTATTATTATAATTTAATATTGTAAATTGTAATTAATTAATAAATTAGAAGTAAGTATGTACTTATTAATATTTGAATCACAAAAATATGTAAAATTGTAATAAATTCCAGAGGGGAGGGGTGGCGAGTGGAAGGTGATAATTTATTTTGGGGGGGGGCGGTCGCCCACTCACTCACTCTCATATCACCCTGCCTGATTATATATAGGATAAGTATGTTAGTGGCCATAAATTCATACTAGGAAAGTACCTTAAAAATGCTGCATTTATCATATAAAGATCCAAAAATCTCTTATTTTTTTGTTCAGTTAATCTAATGGATTATATTTTAATTCCGTAAAAATGTTTAAAACGTAACTTCTACTTACAAAAATTATATATTTTTAACAAGGCAAAAAATAATCGTTAAATAAAATTGTTTATTTATATTTTGTATATTCAGTTTTTTGTTTTTTTAATTAATATAAAAATGTAATAACTTCTATTTTGTCATATTAATGTATATTAATTTATGGACATTAATTATAATTTCGAATTGAAATTTTATTAACGTATCACCTTTGCTATGTGTGCTATAGGTCTGTCTCCTTTAAATTATGTTCAGTGTAATATTTATATTTATTAATGAAAAGTTTGAAATCATCACACTAGAATTAATCAATTATTAAAAAACAGTAGGTACGCATATTATATATAGGTATATATCTAATCTTATTATTTTATCTAATATTACGTCTATATATTTGCATTTTCTTTATTTGTAATATTGACATAATTATTATGGTATAGCGTTACAAACATATAAAATATAGCTTTAAACAACCTAAAGTGTAATCACTTTTATAATGTATGTATTAATTACTATAATACAACTAATTAAAGTATACATACAAATTTTAGCGTTAATTCAAGTTCAGATATTTTTTTAATAAATTACTATAATGTAGTCAATTGTAAACGACCAATTAATCATTAATAGTTAGACTAACGTAGCCACACGACTAAACTTTTTAGGTTTTGAAACCTAAAAACAACTCATTTATGGTTCAAAATCTATATAGGTAATTGCCATAAATTACTATATTGTGTTGAATACCACGTACACTGAATAACAAATCATAGTTAATAAACAACAGATTTAATACTTATCTTTAATATATAAATATAACTTATGTAAAAACTTTATAAATTATTAATACGTTTAAATATGTTTCAATATATGTTTTTCTAGAATTCAGAATTATATAATATAAAACGATCAAGGATTATGATAATAGACTGATGTTTTTGGCAATGGTTTTACAATTATATTGGTAATTTTTTTTTCTGATGACTACGGATATTGAATATATTTTTATTACGCATATCATATATTCTGTTTAGTGTACATTATGAAATACGTATGTTTTTTTGTTAGATAAAATAAATGAAAACATGCTATTTGTTTAACAAACTATTTTTATTTTCAAACTTAAACAACAATATAATGACAAATATTATGCCACTTTTGATTTTAATATATACGCCAAACGGGTACATACTTAAAGAATAAATAACAGAAGAAGTGTCAACTATGAAAGACATTTCGCTGTGTCGTTTGTTAAGAAATGGAAAAAAAAAACAATTCAGTTCGAGCTTAGTGGTTTAGACAAAGGCGCCGCTATAAAGTTCGTTTAACTCGAACGGAATCGTAGAATATTTATTTCCAAGGAAAAAGTTAGTAAAAAGGAGAGAAAGTTTAATTTGATTTTATACAAATTTATATAAGTTCGGTCGTCGTTGATCATTTTGATTTTGTTGTGTGTTGAATTATTTGGTGTCTAAAACCGTCTGGCCGTGTTAATCGGGTTACCATTCTCGTCATATTGTCCGGCGACTGCAGCGGCGTTCTTGTAGGCCAGTTCGTTGGCGAGGACCAACGCTTCGGGGAGTGGTGGAGGTGTGGGAAAATGCGCTCCCTTGGCGACGAAACCGACGTCGGCATCGGAATAGTATTCCACTTGGTAGATAACACCGTCTGGTCCGGTGTAAGCGTAGTATCCCTGAGCAACTTGTCCCTCTTCTTTGGTGCCGGAGTTCTTCAAGTATCCAGATTCAGCGGCAGAGATTCCGTTTCCGGTCTGATAGCTGTCGCACAAAAAAAAAATACAACGAAATTTTTTTGGTATAGGTAACCCATATATTTTAGAACTTATGTGTTCATATTATAATATTATATCATTATTGGACATCATACTTCTATTTGTAAGATCCATCGAGATTCGGTTCTTGAGATTGGGCTATGATTGGGATGGGGGTCGTGCTGGATGTCACTGGAGCATAGTATGGACCTTGTAGCGCGCCGAAGACAACACAGGCCGAAACCAAAACAGAAAATACGGTTTGTAAATCAATTTATAACTCATTGTTTTCCTTATAAGTAGGTAAAAACATAAAAATCCGATTTTATATTATTGTACTGTCTTTAATTTCCTTGTTTTACCATATAAAGTATTTTTCATTTTATTGGAATTTATAGTCAAATATTGTCAAAATATTTAGGGTTATAATATTGAACATTTCACACGGTCGTGTAAAACTATATTTGATAAAATCCAATGTACCACAGAATATTAAAAAAAAAGTATTGGTCCTCATGAATATGTGCAGTTAAGGAAAATAATACTTATAGGTATTATACTCAATATTTTTTTACTGGCAGATGTAGCCTAAGTGTATTAAACGTGATTTAAAAAGTTGTTACCTGTTGGAAAAACACAATATTAACACCAGAGCATCAACCAATATTACTTATAAGTTAATTATATTTATTTATGTATGTGTAATGCTGTATGCATAATATTGTTTAGTGTTTGCCATAAAAGGCAAAGAAATATTAAAAACTAAAGATATTGGAACAATCATGTAAGTTAGATTACTATAGTTGACTCAGGCCCAACATAAATGTTAAGTAGGTGAACTTCGAAACAAAGTTCAGTTGACAAACTTTTGACTTTATTATCGTTCTTAACTCTTTAAAACAAATAGATAAATTCCAAAAAAAAAACTTAAATATTTAAAACTCACAAATTTAAAATACGCAATCATAACATAAATAAGAAATACGGCCGACTTTTTATAATTGCAGTTTTGAAGTTAGTGTATTAAACTAGTCGAATACAAAAAAGAAATAAAATAAAAAGGGCGTCTGGTAAAGTAGATTTTTCCCAAAGTTATTTTATATTGTAAAATTTAAAGTTAATAATTTAATTTTGATTTTATTAATAGCATTAAATTTATTTATGTTATTAAAATGAATTTATTATTATATTAGTAGATATAAACACTTCGATAGTAACATATTGTTACCGATCTGTATTTAGTTTCATTAAAATTCGACTTCACATGTATATTTATTTCAAAAACCTACTAAACAGTTTTTTAGTCCCTTTTAAGTATATGAGAGGAAGAAATATTAAAAGGCAATATGCAAAACACATTATTAGCTGATACTAAATAGTTGTAAACATTAGCTTTATAATAGGTAGCAGTTTGCAATGTAAACAATATAATTCATCCCGAATAGGAAGATTCAAATATTCTCTACCAGCTTGTGTATCGTTAATTTGTTATGCCAATTGTCCATGAATAATTGCCCAAATAAACTACTACCTACATAACACGATATAACTACGAGCGAAAATATATTTTATCGGATATGACTGCGATCGGTCAAGAGTTCGATGCAGCATATTATATGAATATTTGAATAGGTAAACGATCGTGTTCTGTAAAATAAATAAAACCAAATGACCGTTGAACTTATTGAAGACAAGAGAACCAAGGTTTTTTTTAAACTGTTTAAATAATATATAGGTACAACTTACAGTGTAGAACATTGTGTCTTGTATGTTTTTTTGATGCGATTGCTCGTCTTAATAATAAAACGAACCGTTGTTATCAGATGAACTTGAAAGTACACACAATGGTCTGCTGGTCATCATTTAATTAATAAATACTTGAATTCCCCACTTTGGATTGATGTGACCGTGATAAATGGTATTGCAATAGATTGAAAACACGCGTATAGCGAGTATATAAGTAAGAGAAAGAGAGAGAGAGAGAGAGAGAGTGAGAGAGAAAGAGAAAGAGGGAAAGAAGAGGATCTCGAAAATAAATGTTTTTAAAAATGAACTGGTGGTGAATGTATTGAATTTCAAACCAATGATTAATCATTCCTTTCCATAAAACGATTGTAAATGAATATCATTGTTATATATATATATATATATTATACTGTTCAAATAAATTCTTTGTATCTAATATATTTTTTGAATTGCAGTATACACTTTTTTGAATTGAAAAGGAGATTTTGAAAAAAAATAACTATCTAATAGAAAATGTATTTTAGTTCCCTTTTTTTTTTAAGTGTGACGCTAAACTGATAGAGAAACTACTATTAAACAATACTTTTATTCTAGTTAGGTGCCTACCTAGTTTAAAGAGGTAATTTTTTAATTTTTCCAGTACCTACTTATAGTTTTTCTTTATGCCAAAGAAAACTATTAGAAAAATGACCGGTTTGATAAAATTTTTCTTGAGTAAAGCGTATATTTTTTGATTAAATCCAATGTAAGCGGTAGTGCGGAATATTAAAAAAGAGTACTATCTATATAGTTATTGAACTATGAAAAATATTAAATAACACTATTAAATATTATACTCAATAGGAAAATATTATGCTTGGTCCTTGGATGTTTAGTAAAATACCTACTTGATACGTAATACAATACAATTAGGGATGGTGGTCGTTACCTGTATTTGATTCCACGATAACCTCGATACTCAAGCTTGGGAACGATTATCATTTTATCATCTTATCATTCGTCTTAGTATCGAGTATTGAGAATCGATTGATAACGTATCGAAATAATATGAGTCTTGAGTATTGAAATTAACATTTTTGATATCGTCCATCCCTAATTAGAATGTTGTTAGAATAATATACTATAATTGTTACTTGGGTTTTAAAACGTTATTTATAACGTTTTAAATATAACGTTTAAAACGGAAAATTCTTCCTAAACATAATCAATAAATGAAAAACGAAAAACAAAATATTTAAAATATCTCTTAACAAAACTTATTATTATACATAATATGTATTAATCCAACAACGATTAACATAACAGTAATGTTAAAAAATAAAACGTTTTTCGTTATAAAATATAGATGGCAAATTAATTTGTTTAATATTAGGTACTAAATATTCGTAAAAATTATATGTATAGACTATATATTATTCTTTTCAATTATATTTTGTAATGAATTATTGGTATATTTATAATTTTCACCAATGGTGACACGGAGGGGCATAGGGGTGTCGTCAGTCGACATCCCTATAATAAGAGGTGATTGGTGGTAGACTAATATTATTCCAATATTTTATTAACAAATTATAAGATAAACTATTATAAACGTTATTTAAATAACAAAATAAATTAAAAATTTTTTTGGTGTATATTTAATAGGTGGTGGATACTGGATATGTTGTAAAAGTGTACGCCACTGCTTTTCACTATACTTACCAATAAGTTTATTTTAGTAAATCGCAAAACATAATAAGTATTTAATAAAATTGTGTGTATATCATTATCTGTTTATTTATATGTTTGCGTTGGTTTCCGTGTTTTAATTTTTAATCATCTCAAACACACAACTGATTATCAGAAACCATGCAAACCACTGCGTATTCGTAAATTTAAGTACCTCATTAAATATAATTTAATTCCAAAGTAAAATTCCAGTTTCACATTAATTGACATTTTATTATATCTAGTAGATCGTATCACGGAGTAGAGCTTTAGTGACTGTTTCACAAACTTTTATTATATTGTGCAAATTTGTTTTTTTTTAAATTTATTGTCTTTACTTACGAGTATAATATAATTATTTTTTTTTTAAATTAAATATCTACATACTAATATAATAACATATTATTTTGTTATTAAGCTGTTAGTAGTTTAAGCTCTAATGTATTAATGAATTAAAACAAATTTACTTTTTAAATTTTATAAAATTTAGTCTTCTTTTTCTTCCATGTCTCAACAGTTTTAGAATGATTACCCTAGTCCTAAATGTCCACTTAACTCAATCTTCCGTATGCTCTTTGATCACACCAGTCTCTTTATAACACAGTCTATCATATTCAACCCGCTATTCTTATTCTTTGTAACTAGAGAGTTAACTTATATTTAAGTATGATTTTTAGTAATAGGCTTTGCAGTAATATTTAGTAATTACCAGTCAACCACGGTTTATTGTCAATATATCAAACATTAACTAAACATAAATTAACGACAAAAACCGTTAAACGTCAAATAACGTTCAAACAATTAACAAAAAATAAAAAGAACGATAAACGTAATTATTGAATAACTTTTGAAAAATTAATAACATTAAACATACAAAATGAAAAACATTTAAATGTACAATAATGTTAAAAATTTTTTTTTTTTTAATTTTACCCTTGAATTGTCACATTTTTTTTTAATTCGTATCATTCCGAAGTACACGTATAAAAATGCTATAGCACAACACGATATTTAGTTACTAGGAAAAATATTTATCCGTTAAAATTTTTACCGTTGGCCAGTCAAGCTTCCTGTGCAGCATGTTATATGGAAATACATGATCGATTTGAGTGTATAAAATATAGAACCAAACCGGTCTGGAAGTTGTCACACAGAAAGAAATACGAGATAATATTTCTATAACTATTATTTTTCATTTAATTCGGGCTTGCGAGATTATCTAATAATACAATATCATTATTGTACATCTTACCCGAATTTGTAGGAACCGTCAAAATGCAGTTATTGAGACTTGCGAAGATTGGGATGGTGGTCGTGTTGGTGGTCACTGCCACTGGGGTGTAGTATGAACCATGTGATGCACCGGACAGACCACACAGGTGGGATTAGTCAAAACCACAATTAATGCCGTCTTTAAAATGATATATTATTCAATAAATATTTCTTAATGAAATTTATTGTCAATTCACAACATTTAAATTTTCTTAAGAAATAATGATTTTATTTCTAGAAGGTGAAAATATTTATTATGTCGTAGAAACAGAGTAGGTATGTTGAATGAAAATATTTAGGATATAATATTGAACGTATTACACGATCGTGTAAAAGTACATTTGATAAAAATCTGTAGCACGGAATATTGAAAATAGTACCCGCGATTATGTAACTATTATACAGTTATGGGAAATAATACTTAATATAGGTATTATACTTAATAACTTTTACGTGCAGATGTATACTCAAGTGTGTGAAACGTATTTTAAAAAGCTGTTCCATATTTTAATCGCCTTTGGTTCTAAATGTAAGAATATTGTTAGAATAAAACGCTTTTTGACGACATTCTTTTTTTTTGTAGTTCGTATTGTTCGAATACAATCACAAAACTGTATACCCATATAACACGATGTACGAGCAAAAATATACTGGATTGGACATAACCGCGATCGGTTAAGAGTTCGATGCAGCATGTTATGTGGATATACACGATCGATTCTGATTGAATAAATAGAACTAAACGGCTGTTTAGAGGTTGTCAGAGGCAAGAGAACCAAGCGTTTTTCAACCCGTTTGTTTTGTTGTCTGTTTAAAAATATAAAATAATATTAAATAACTTACAGAGTACGAATAGAAATTTGTGATATTTTTATTGTGGTTGCTTGTTTTGAATAAAACGAACTGTTGTTATTAGACGGACGGACTCGAGAGTACACATAATTAGTGCCTGGTGATCGTCATTTACATCCTTTACTAACAGTATAAGTGCTAGAATTCTTTACTTCGGCTTATTGGGGTAATAGGGTATCACAATAGATAGAAAACGTATTTGGTAAACGTTGAGAAAAATAATTATGGGGTTAAATGGTTTCGAAAGTTTATTTCCGATTAACCAAAACATTTCCAACCTATAGTTTGAAATTAACTTAATTGATAAAAATATTGAGAATTTTTCACTGAAATATAAATAACGTGGTAAGAAATACTGAGAGATTTTGGATTTTATATAGGTTTAGATCGGAAGGTCCGTGAAACCAGCTTTTCCCGTTTTGAATTTTGGGTTCTATATCTACGAATCTATTCAATTAATTCCTAATAGTATATATTACATTTATAATTGTAATATAAATACTTTCAAAAGCCTTAAAATACAATTAAAATACTCAAAAGTTAAAAAATAAATTGACGAATTAAAATTAATCAATTAATCATTGCGTGTTGAAATCATCTCTACATTTTGCAAAAATGAAACAATTTTGAAAATATTTTTATTAATGTAGAATAAAAAACACAAATATTATAAATGAAAATTATTATTTTCACATAATCAGTTATTGGAGTCAAAAAATATTATTTAATTGGAGGTGACTTAGGGGGTGCTTAGCACATTTCCATAAAAGTTCACTCAAAACAGTTTGAAAATGATTTTAATATTTATGTGATATGGATACTTATGTCATAAGAGGAAATTCAACGTTTTTGGTTTTCATAAATGTGTTAATTATTTTAATTTATTATTTGTTTTTGTATACGAATAGTATACAACTATATTTAATATTTAATACGACCCTAGTCATGTAATTCGATATTATTCTGAAATAAAACATTGGATTATTGATGGGCCACAATAAATATCAATAATCATTTCATCATTTGATAGTGAAACCCTTACTTATTGTACTTTATTGGTTGTTGATTTGATTTTTATGTTTCAATGAATTTTTCAAAATTTATTTATATCTATTGCTATTCAATTGTCATTAATTTTAATAATATTTTATATTTTTATTGCTTATCGAACTATTTTTTATAATACCTATTATTTATATAATAATAATAATGAAAAAATAACTGTAGTACATTTTAAATTTATGACGAAGAAAAATACTTTAAGCTTTTATGACTATTGAAGTTTTGATAATTTGTTTTTAAAATTATATTTTAAGTTTAGTATTCATATTTTTTCTATTGAAATTTTAATTTACTAATTATAGATATATGATAATATTCAATGATTTTCTTATAGCTCATTATTTATATATTTTTCATTCTATATGAAATTATCATGATCATAGTTTGCAATTTGCAAAGATAGGCAACAGGCTGTACTTTATATAATATAAAAGTATATTAAAATATCTACACAAGTACTATCATGACGGCTGCAGGTATCGACAATATTTTTTTACCATACATACAACATATTATTTTCGGTTCATATATTAAAATGTATAGGTGTTAGAAAAATAGATTCAAAACCACTCATTTTTCGTGTAAAATTATGTATTATTTTAAACTTAAACTCGACAACATAATGACAATTATCATACATGACGAACAAAAAGATATGTCCATTTTGATTTTAATATACAATTCTAAATGGGCAAGTACACATATAAGAATATAACACAAGAGACATCAACTGTAAGAGAAGATCCGCTGTGACATTTGTTAGGAAAGATAAAAAAATAACAGTGATAGGTTCGAGTTTCGTAGTTTGGCATAAACCATGGGTACGTTTAATTCGAACCCAATTGTCGTTTTTTATTATTACCAAAATATAGGAAATAAAAAACAGAGGAAGCTTAATTTGATTTTATACAAATGAATGTCGTGTTGAACATTTTGATTTTAATAAGTGTTCAGTTGTTTGGTGTCTAGAACCGTTTGGCGTTGATGATCAGGTTACCATTCTCATCATATTGTCTGGCAACGACGGCAGCGGTCTTGTAGGCCAATTCGTTAGCGCGGACCAACGCTTCGGGGAGTGGTGGAGGTGTGGGCAAATGCGCTCCCCTGGCGACGAAACCGACGTCGGCATCGGAATAGTATTCCACTTGGTAGACCACACCGTCTGGACCGGTGTACGCGTAGGATCCCTGAGCCACTTGTCCCTCATCTTTAGTGCCCGGGTTCTTCAAGTATCCGGATTCTGCGGCTGAGATTCCGTTTCCGGTCTGGTAGCTACAATGAAAAACAACGGGATATTATTAACATAATTCATTATTAATTTATTTTGGGCTTGTGTAATCACAATATTCATAATTATATATATATCATTTTTCATTACACGACTCACCTGTATTTGTAAGATCCGTCGAGATTCAGTTCTTGAGAATGGGCGATAATTGGGATGGGAGTCGTGTTAGAGGTTGCTGGGGCATAGTATGATCGTTGTGGTGCACCAAAGACAACGCAGACCGAAGCCAAAACAACAAATGCGGGCTGATAAACAACATATTATATAAACAGTAATTGTAACTATAACTGTCAAAAAAATAAAAATTGTAAATTCAACGACGTCGTCATATTTATTATTTTTATAATATTTATCAACTATGACAACTTTTATTTTTTGTTATTTTTTCAATTATAAATATTTCCTGTGATAAAAAGTTGTTGATTTTTATGTTACACCAATGATTTTCAGCAATGAAAATATGTTTACGAAAAACTGTTAAAGCAGATTCATAAAGCGATTTTAATGTGAAAATACAAATTATCAAATTAATAGATGACCACTTTTTGAAGGTAATCTTATTTGAGATTTTTAATTTATTACTTGAAAAAAAAGTTATTAAAGTTTAAAGAAAAATATTAACTTTTTTTTACTACAATTATTTTTTTTCAATCAATAGTTTAAAAAACCGAAATGAGATTCAATCCAAATTTTTTTTTTTTATTTATTTAATAATAGGTGTTTTTATTGTAAAATTACTTTAAAAACCCAGTTTAAAACTTTTGCAAAAGTATATTTTTTTTCAATAATTAAATATCATGACTACACAACAATAAAAATGATAGAGATACGGCCATACGGGACAAATTTTAAATTACTTTTATATTGTATTTAAATGTTTTAAAAGTAATTTAAAAATAATAATGTGTCAGTAATATTTTTTATTAATGTGTTATTACGATATTTGTTAAAAATCACATTCACGCTCTATAGGTAATACTATACAACTTTTCTCTGTGTAATCGCACAATCAACATTTATACAAAGTATGAAAGATAAGAATATTTACTGTACTTGAGCGTGAAGTTTTTTGTCAATATATATTTTTGAAAGCCTAAAATTCGTGATAGAAAATTGTGAAATTTAAAATTTTTTTAAAAGAACATATAAAAAAAATATATAAAAACTAATAATCTCTACTCTACAGCATAGTAAATATTTTCATTTTTCATATTTTGTATAAATGTTAACTCTGCGATTACTAAGAGAGAAGTTGTAATTATAGAGCGTGAACGTATTTTAATATTGCCAAAATGGGATTACTAGGAAAATCAATAAATGAGTTTTGGAAAGTACTATCTAGAACGAATTTGTCATCAAAAAGTTCTTTACTCCAAAACTCCTAGTTGACTCCTACCTGTGAGAAGTTATTACTAAAAATTTAATTTAATTTTATTGTGTTATGTTATTTTATAGTAATCTATTGTCACATTATAAAATGTAAGTGCTCCAGTATAAGTAATAGCACTTTTATAGGATTAGATCAATTATGTCTGGTATGTCGACTGTCGAATGAAAATAATTTAGCAATATTATTTGAAGTTTTACATACGATTTGTATTAAACTATTAAATAACACTAGAAAATAATACTTTTGAGACTTAATATGTATTGTACTTAATAGATTTTACATGCGAAACCGAAAAAAAATGGATAATGGTATTGAAAATCAAAACCGAAACCGAAAAAAATGGATGACGGTGTTGAAAATCAAAACCGAAACCGAAGAAAAATGGAAAACGGTATTGAAAATCAAAACCGAAACCAAAAAAACCGATTACGGTATTGAAAATATATATCGAAATCGAATTATATAATATTATGGCTGTATACTGAGTCCATTGTTATTTTCTGCGGTTATTGATTGAATCTCGTTATACATATTTTAGTTTTAAATTGTAGGTACATGGGTCCTATAGTTCTTATAGTTATACCACGGTATGATATAATATACTCTATAGACTATAATGTGTATAATACCACCATATACCACCGTAGTTTATACTTTATAGTTTTAATCAAGCTTCAAATCAAAAACAATTATATGACAATTTAAACATTCACAATTTGTTAGTATTTTACATTATTACAATTTAAACATTAACGATTTTTTAATGGTTTTGGCGGCATATTTACAGGGTGGGATTGTGGGGACAGATCCCTCCTTGGGCTTGGGCTTTTTATTTTTTTATGGAAATATATATTATTTATTTCCATATAAATGATAAAATGCTAAAACTCAAGGGGTGAGGGGAGGTCTATATATCTATCCATATATTATAATATAGGTATATTTGTTTGTAAAAATAGCTACAAAAAAATCATTATTATGAACATGAAATGCTTAGGCATGATAATTTATAAAATGTAAGTAAAATACAAGATTGTAAAATGCGCATCTCGCCGTATCCCGTATAGGTACTAGTTGTAAGATATTTATAAAATAGAGGTGTGTCTACTACCTATAACTATTATGGAAAAAGTACAAAATATTGAATTTCGAGCGTCAAGTGTTGAGTGTCGACTGTTTGCATTATAATATATATTTATAATATCATCCACAGATGCACATTCGAAATTAGATTCGGAGAAAGGGGAGGGAGGAGTTGTAGAATCCGATAATTTAATTATAAATGTACTTGTTATAAATGTTTATAGTAAAAAATTTTTTTGTTTACGTGAAATCTGAAGTTTTAAATAATTCGTATATTTTTACATATTATAATATTATCATAGGTATGTTATTGTTGGCCGTCGAATATTCCATTTATGTTATATCTAGTTAAAAACTTAAAATTGTCGACCCGCCCGTGGTCGTCAATAATATTGTATTGTGCTCATTGTACTATAATTTATTATAGTGCAGGTGTTTGTGCTAGGCTATAAACTTGTATGGTAAGATCTCGACCGTTGTTATATTCTGTGATATGATAGGGTCCAGCGCGACCATAAATCGCACTGAAATCGCCGCGCGATCCTTGTGCATGCCATACCATCGCGCGGCGCGGCGCATAATACCATTGATATTGATAAGGATTTCAACGGTATACCTATCAAACAATCGTGTCCGTGAAATATAATTATTACCTATATTATAATATATTTGTATAATTATTATTTGTAATAGATGTATATTATAAAACGCTAGAAAACGTATTTTTCCTCTTATCATTTTACTAACCTAACCATTTTATTCCCTCGGCCGGCAGTATTCCCGTTTCTTTTAACACTACTTTCAGTGCCGGACCAAATGTGACAAAACTGACCGTTCTGACCGGGACGTTTTTTTTAATAATTATTATTATTATTCTAAGTCACCCATAATATAATATTTAAAAGTTTTTTTAAAAAAAAAAAAAAAAAAAAAAAAACATTCCAAGTGCGTTTTTTATGCGTGTATCTATTTTGATACACACGGCACAAATGAACAAAATACCGTCATTGTAAATATTCAACTCCTTCAGAATTGTTATATTGAACACTAACCGAACAGTTTATTTTCAACTCGAAAAAAATTACAATTTGATAAAATAATGAACACATATAACAAAATATGGTTAAAAAAACGTGAAATAACAATATATTATATATTATATAGATAAATCACTATCATTCAATTCGATATTATTATATATGTCCTATATTATTATATTATACGTCGGACGTATGATTAAATTGAATTATTCATTTTTAATTAAAGAAAAATTTTTTTCAATTAAAATATTGTATGTATTAAATATTTTGTATTTAATATGTATTTATATATAATATAATATTTTGTACGACGAGAAATATTAATGTAAGTATTATGAAAACCGCGCGTATTCGCCGCTACGTTGTGGCGTTCGTCACTGAAAACAACCTGTTAACGTTACACGCGACCAACTCCAAAACCGCGACATGCAGTGATTCAGTGTTTGGTCGCGTGGCGGACCGCGACAAAGACGCGTTGGTATGGCGTGCGTTCCAATATAATGCATGTTCTTACGATCTGAGGCGGCATCGTGCGATTTATTTATTTATTTATTGTGAAACGCGATGGTGTGACGGGACCCTTAATCCACAATATATAATATGTAAATATAGTCGTTAAAAAACTATTTGGGTACCTACCTATTGAATTAAAACTCATATTATTAGGATGGTTCTATAATAATTATTATTCGAATAACTGAACAGCATAATGAAATAATAATAATAATAAATAAAAATGCGTCTCGGATCCAATATCTAAAATATAAACAACCGGTGTTCGCGAGACTTTTTTTGTTTATAGGAGTATATACTGAGGATGTCGAAAAATGTTCGCTTTCTACTATCAGTAGTTCGGAGAGTCATTTAGGATTTTTATATAAATTATAAGTACCTGCTACCTGTCTATGGTCTATTATACATACAGATTGTCCCGTTAAAATACCCGAGATTCTATTAAAATATTCATCAGTATATGTAATTGGTAATCAGTCTGTCTTTGATGCTTAGGTAGGCAGGTTAGGTTATGTTTTTTTTTTTTACGTTTTAAAATATGTAATAGTATTTTGTACCTTCAATAACGAGTTTAATATTTCGATAATTATAAAACCCCAATGAAGTTATCTCTGAAATGTTGTCATCTACAAATGTTATTTCAAGTGTTATAATTTTAAAATCATTTTAAAAAGCCATTTTGTTTGATTTGTGTAAACGCATTTTTAAACAAATATCGTGATTAACAACAAAAGGTAGTACTGACATAGAACTATTTTTCAATTACTATTAAATTTCATTAAAATAGTTTATAATTGTTAGATTTTTATTTTTCATAAAATGTATAAAAAAATTGTCAATACAGAACCCCTTAAAAAAGGGACGAGCGACGTTCTATAAATAATAGAAAAAAACAAGTTGTATTGGGTTTGGGCACCCATATCGACAGGATAAAAATTTCCCAAAATATTTTTTTAAGTATTTAAGTAGGTACCTTCAACTTTTAAATTATAGTAAATAGTAACTTTACCAAAACATTATATTATATATTATGTCAAATTATACATTTATATTCAATGCCATTGAAAAAACTATTTCGAGTTAGGTACCTACTAATTGGAATGCAGTACTTACTTACTACCTATAATATGTGCTTAAAATAAAAATAAAAATAAAAAATCAATGAATACTATATCAAGTCCACATTAGAAATAGTATAATATAATTTTTATAATATTAAGTAGCCAGTATAGGTAGATAACTATAATTATGGTAAATGGAATGTAGATATACAAAATATTTTCAAAACCCAAACAGTACACCACTGAAAGCAAAATAAAAACTACAAAACAAGAATCAAGATTATCTAAACATAATTGAAATCAAAATCTAATAAATAAAACAAAAACGAAAAGAATTGGTATTAAAGTCAAAACCAAAAGTACGATATTTTAAATTAAAAATATAAAATACTGGTATTTAAAACATAAACCGAAACCAAAATTTTTTAAAACCGGTATTTTAAATTGAAATCGAAATACCAGTATACAGTCAAAACTGAAAACGAAATTTTTTGAAACCGGTATTTCAAATCGAAATCGAAAATATAAAATACTGGTATACAAAATCAAAACCGAAATCGAAATATTTTGTAACCGGTATTTTAAATTGAAATTGAAACCCAAAAAAAAGGAAAACCGGTAATCGAAATTGAAATCAAAACCGAAATAATTTTTACGGTTTCAAGCCCTAGTTTTAATAATACCCTGTTCAATATTACTATACGTTATAATTTTGTAAGAATATTCAACCGTTTTCAAAATAGAACTTAATAATATTCAACTTACATATTGGAACATTATGGTTTTTGTTCTTTTTCTATGGTTCTTTTCTTGAATAAAACGAACAGCTGTTGTTGGACGGACTTGAAAGTGCACACAATGGTCTGCTGGTCATCACTTACTTAATATATACACAAATTCCCCTTCCTGGTGTGGTATGTCCGTATCGAAGTTTTTATAATCTTGATTATAAATCACAATAAATGGTAACGCAATAGATCGAAAACTACTGTTTCATAATATTGTTATTATAATAGTTTCATTAAAACATTATAACAGAATAACAGGCTATACTATACTATGAATTTAAAAACAGGTGAGATAAAAGTTAACGGTACCTAATAGAAAGGTCTACTCATCTTCTAAATCATACGGTCGTGTTTAGTTTTCAATATCCAATTATGGTCCAACCGAACTTGTTTATGTCGTAAGACAGGCAGAATGATGGCATATCATAAAAATTACATTACACACTTTTAAGTAGGTTGGTATATACATGTTGATCCGTCTGGAAAATTTAAATAATATTAATTGGTACTAGCCACTAGGTAGGTAAGTGGAAACCAGAAGAGCTCCTACAGTTAATATAAGCCCTTCGTTTTGAGATTTTTAGATTTTAGCTCCAAAAATAATGACTTCAGAAAAAATTTAAGTATACCACATACCCAATGAAAAACTTTACCGTAAACAGGATTCACTTCTTTTTGGTTTATTTTAGTAGTTTAATCCCCATTTTTTGGCCTCAGGAGTTAAAAACTGATGTTACCCCAATTTAGATTGACATTTAATTGAGTGATTTTGGACATAATATTTTATAGATATATGTATTTATATTGGTTAATTTTGGACTGTAGGACGAGATTAATTAATAAATATTTTGTCACTTTAATATAGGTTCTTATAAAAACGTTGCGTTTGTGTTATTGATTGTATTTTAACGTTTTTTGTTATCACAATTTAGATTAATCTTGACAATTTTAATCTATAAAATTATCTATATAGATATTTTTATCTATAACTATAATAAAAATGATTTACTATTTTTATTTTCAATGAATTTTGTAGTAAACAGAGTTAGTGTTTTTAAGTTACATAACATAATCTAGTTATTTTATATACAATGTATGTATGTATGTATGTATGTATAGTATATGTATATATATATAATAGGTATATATATTTTAGTTAGCTATTTAATTAATAGTACTTTGTGTACTATGATTTTATATAAACCTTATAAATTCAGACTACCTATATATCCTGAATAACATTTTCGATGTTCACTGTCGGTGTTTGAATACCGTGCTTAAAAACGGTTCAAAAATTGTGTTTGCGTGTTGATTTGTATATGTACAGTTCATTTAATGTGTAACTGGTATTAAGAATAACATTTTCCAGGTGCACAATATATATCCTAAAATACACGGTTCATGTACGGTATTTGAATATTGATTTTGACTTCTGGGGTTCACTAAAAGTGTTACTGGTTTTAACAGTAACCGTTTCTAACGTGCACTCTGTGTCCTAAAATACCATGCAAAGACACAGTTCATACACGGTGTTTGATTATTGATTTTGACTTCTATGGTTCACTAAAAGCCAAAAGTGTCACTGTTCACTGGTTGTACTAGCAGTTTTAATTTTTATCGATAACGTTTCGACAATATATTATCTAACACTATCAATATAGTAGGTATGTAATATACAAGTATATTGAAAAATATTGTTCGAAAGACACTATATTAGTACAAACCACGGCTGTAGGTGAGATTTTGAACACTTTCGCGGAGTATGAAAATCCCGGAATTGTTAGGTTATGTTCAAACTCACTCCGGGAGATCTCGATCACCCGACATCCCCGTGTGTCGTGTTCATTACAATTTCCATGCTAACTTTCCATGAAGGTTTTCGTTTTTCAAATTTAACACGTCCGTGCGTATTATTGTTCTTTATTAGTTTATTTGTTTTAATTTCATATATTTTTTAATATTTGAGTATCTACCTATACATTTTTAGTCATTAATTTCATTTGAAAGTTGTAAGTAATATTATTTATTTATATACGATATGATTTTGTTGACCTAACAATAATGTATATAAAATATATGAACTGACTATATATTTAGCGATATTCCGCTTATATTTTTTGTTTGTTTACAGATTTGTATATTATATAATATCTATCTCTATATATATATATATATATATGTGTGTGTGTGTGTGTGTATATATATTTTTGTACCTATTATTTAACATGAACGAATCAACAAACAAGAAAATAACATTACAGGTATGAAGTTAGTAAAAGTACTAGATATAGATTAAAGAAAAAAGCTACTACTACAAATATTTTAGTATTTCAACGTTATGTTTTAGATTCATTTAATAAATAAATGAATATAACTATTTTTATAATAATATATTGTAATATTATAATATAATTTTTACCACATCAACATAGTGCTATAGTAAATATTTAGTGTAGGTACATTTTAAGTTTCTGATATAATAGTTTTCTAATTTATAACAATTTTCAATAGTTTTTCCTTACACTTGAGAAAATCAAAAATGAAATGTTTAATATAGGTACTAACTAGAACAAATTGATATTAGAAAGTTGTTTTACTAAAAACTTTTATTCGACTCCTACCCGAAAAAGTGTATACATACATACATAAAAATAAAAATCTTATTCTTAAGCCAATGTATTCCTTGCTATGCTCAGAATCTACAATTATATTTTCATAAATCTATACTATATAGACTAATTAGTAATTACTAATTATTTTATTTACTGTTTAGGTGTGTGAAAATGGTGAAAATAAAAAATGTTAGGGATGATATAATGGTGTCATTATTCTTAGAAAATGCAGAACAAGAAGACTTCCTTATTTTCAACATAACAGAATCTAATGCATTGTAGATGCAAATAAATGATAAAATTCTTATCAGGATACGAGTATATATGATTTCATTTATGTCGTAATATAATATTTTTTTCAACATTTACTATTAAAGTTTAAATAAATATTTTTAGATCATTCTTTAATCTTTTTATAAAATACATTTGAAATTTAAAAAAAAATTTAATGTCATAAAAATAATTATATTGGTAGTTATATTAATTTATAATTTTTGTTACATAGTGAATATTAATAAGTAAAATTAGTGGGTATTAGATATAGGTATTCAATGTAATAAAATATAATTTATTAGTACATGTAAATTATTATAAACAGTTTTACCGTCCATACTGCCTATATCAATGGTTTTCAGTACCTAATGTTAAATAAAAAGTTCATGCTTTTAACTATAGGATATTGGAACATATAGTGCTTATATGTAGAATAATATTACCTATATAAATATATATAATTATTTATTATAAATTTTTGAATACCATTTACCATAGATTTGGTATATTAATGTTATGTTATGATTGATTACTGTGTATGTATAATGTGTATGTAGTAATTTGTCAAATACATATAAAAGAATTGATTGAAATGCAAAATAAAGAGTTAATAAAAGAGATGAAAAATTGATGCTCCAGTTTTTGATTTTAAACTGAACCAGCACAAAGCTTTGTGAAGCTGTTCAAAACATTGAAAATAAAATTGATTATGTGATGAAAGCTGATGGAAAAACGCGTACCTTAGCATTGCCATCACCAACAAATTCGACACCTTTTATGTATTTGTTACCAACCTCGAGTAAGTAGATGTGGTAGAAAGTTTGTTGTTTTCACCTCATAACTGTGAAAGTAATAAAGAAAATTTGGTAAGTTTTGACTATAGTTCTATATTGGTATTTTAAAATATTGTCTTTAAAACAACTAATTGTACTTGATTTATTCAAAAAATATGTTTGGAGTTTGTGAATTTTGTTAGTATAAACCATTAGTATGACACTATGTTTAATTAAATTATCTATTATAATAAAATAATTAAATTAAATTAACATCTACAATTTATTTTGGAATATAGAGAATTATTCTAGCAGATTAATATTCATATTTCATTTATTACTTACTTATTAGTTATCCTTAAAACTATATTCTTAATATTATATACCTACAATAGTCTTTCTGGCAGTTCTTTAGTCTATCTTTGTATCTATTAGATTACTGAAATTTTATTGGCAATTGGTAAATTGTACGATCTATATCTATTGTGTGATACCAGTCATCTACCTATACATACAATTATTTGTGTTATTTATGTATAAATAATGTTAATATTTCTTATATTATCTTCTTAATACAGTGTAGTATATCAGTAGATCACATCCTTTATCAATTCCTTAGAATTGTATTGATTTATTTTTAATTTTGTGTTTTTTTTTTTATATATATATACAGAAATACTACATTCTGATGAAAGTTGGATCTATGAATTTCAGCGTATAAATTAGAAATGCAATTGTATTGTGCTTTAATAAAGAAGTTTTACAGTTATATAGCTATAAAGGAAAAACCAAATTAAAATTTACTAGTTTGAAGCTATTTGATGTGATATATGGTAAATAAAAATAAAATTAATTATAATAGAGTTAAGGGAGTTAGGTATTATATTTTAGTTCATAATTTATATATAGAAGCATTATCTGGATTTCGAACTATACCAGACCATATGAAAGTCAATTTCATCGCATTGCAGACAATTACATGCGCCACTCAAAACTAGCAGATGATTAATTTCTAAAAATTTAATTTTCTATTAATATTAATCTATTATAAGTAAGTATATCATATTTATTTTATGTTTATTTCAGTATTATGTATACTTATAATTTTTCATTTAGTATTTAATTTTTTTTTCAATTTCAATAAATTTTGTTTTTTATATGACACAGTAAATAAAACTTATTTTGAATATGATGCCATGTGTGTGTAATTTATGTGCCTTAATTTATATAATATAAGTATCTATAATAGTTTTATCGACATATTTTGTTATTTTTTTAAGGGTGGTAAAATGGCCTTACCTATATGGAAGATTAGAAAATAGGTTAGTAATCTAAAAATTAGTCTGTTGAAATTACTGTTTTTGAACTATTAGGGATAACATATATAAAATATATGTAATGTATACGACTTATAAAATTTTTTTATATTTGATATTTATTTTAAATACAATTTAACGATCAATGTTTCTGTCTCAAGTTAGTTTTTTTTAAAAATAGAATAGATACAAAATATTAATATTAATATAACCCTGGTAAATACTAATAAACCAATCCAAGCACGGTTAGCAAGCAACACCAAAAATCCGTTAAAGAACTGAGCAATGCACGGTTAACAAACGACACAAATAAACTGTGTATGAACTGACTTAAATACGGTTAAAAAATGACACCAATAGATTGTGTATGAACCGACCGGTACACTGTGTATTTAAATACCATAACACGGTCATGGTACTAACCCATACCCTGTAGAAGCACGGTGTTTTTCATGTACAATTAATGTAAATATCGTATTCATATTCTTAGAAATACGGTGCAGTGAATCACTTTTTCACGGTATCTTGAACCTTGATTTATATATGTAATTTGACACATATATTGAACCTAAAATGTTACTTGAGATATGGAATCACTTTGATATCCTTTTTTTTTTTCTATATTAAATGTGTGGTAATGCATAAGCCCTTTAAATTTAGCTCCATATTACATTTTGGTTTTTCCATTTTTTCGTGTTTAAGTTATAGAAAAAAAACCTATAATTGAGTAACTTTGATACGTTATTAATTTAAATATTTATACTTTATAATTTACCATATAAAGGAAAATTTAGAATCAGAGCTCGAAATGGACCGGAACACACCGGCACGGCATTCCGGTTCGTATCATCCGCCTTTGCGTCCATTCCGGTTGGTCAAAATTAGTATTTAAGAGTTCCGTCTCATAAAAATATTTAGTCCCTAAAAAAAAAAAATAATAAATAAAGAAATTGTGTTATTTCAATTATTTATGATATGTAGATAGTAAGTGATAATGATAAGATCGTCAAAATCATTTTATCCAACTCAAAATGCAAAGTACCTATCAAAAAGAGAATATAAATAAATAATTACGTGACAGTCTTAGTATACTAAATCCAATAAAAATGGCCTGCATCTGAAAATGGTGAATTAGAAAACGTACAATTTGGCGATGATAAAATACGTCACTTTTGTCGCCATATTCGTTTAAATAATGACAATTATATTATTCGAGGTTTTCAAGCATACAAACTAGAAATAGGAAAAGGTGTTCCAGATGACTTGAAACCACTCTTTAAAACCTCAGTTTATAATTCCATTTCCACTAGTGAATATTAGCAAAATTTTAGTGCAATGAATGAAATTATAATGCCCTAAAGATTTTCATTAAATATGACTAAAGTCTCTGTGCTTTTATTTGTTAATTATGTTTGGCCCTCCACTCGCCTAATTTCATAGTTGCTATACTATCATTCTGTTAAAATAAAAATGTAAAGTAACAACACCAGTGAATGAACAAGCCTGGTGTTTATTTTAAATTTTAAGAAAGAATACGACAGTCAGTTTTCAAAATAAAATATGTTTAAAATATTAAAATATTGTAATTATTGTGTCACTGTGATTTCATGATATTAGGAACAATATTTATTAAATAGGAATCAAAGATATTTCCCTCCATTCTTGTTTTTATCAAATCGTTTAATTTTTCGGGAAAAATGTGAATAGCAATATTAGTGTTTCAATCGCTATACATTTTGGTAATGCGTTCAAATCCCATATTTATTGGAAAAAATAAATTTAAATGATTTAATTCATATTTTTAGTTGTTAATTGGCTTACGAATAAAAAAAAAAAATGTATCCGGAAGTCACGATGTAGGTACTTTTTTTTGCAAACAAAAAATCATATGCTAATTCATGGTGTTCCGGTTCGTAATGTTTTCCATTTCGAGCACTGTTCAGAATACATCTATAGTTACCTCTTAAGACTATTGTAAAAGATGATTACTTATTTGAAGTTACGTCAGGTTGACGGCTAGCGTAATATTTGTCTAAAGAGTAGGGGTTCAAAATATAATATAGATAAGTTGTTTCATATCAAATTTCCGTTGGGAATACAATAAAAAGGAAATTCTGTAGTCTGGCGTGGAGATAGCCAAAGTGTTTACGTGACCGATAAGTGGTAATAATATTTATATCATCGGGTCGACGATGTATTGAAAGCACTAAAATGCCTGATTACGCAGGAAAAGTCCAAAGTGAGATTAGGTTCATGGAATGTAGGAAATTTGATAGGCAGGAGTTGGAAGATAGTAGAAATTTTGAGTAGTTGAATTAATGTAAATACTTATCGTATGTAAGAAACAAAATAGGGAAAAAATGTGAAGCAAATATTGATGAATCATATGTACATAATCATATATTTAGAAAAGCCAAATTTAAAAAATATGTATAGGTATGATTTTAGATTAAGAAATGGAAAGAAGAGTGGTAGAAGAAAAGGAGAAATGATAGAGTAATAAGTATGTTAAAATTAGTGTTAGAGGAAAAGGTATTGAATACAGTTAGTGAATGTGTACTATAAATGCGTAGTAAGTTATATTTATCCGTATCAATCCTATGGGGGATAGTAATAAGATTTTTACTTACCTTTATGAGCACGGCGATCCAGTTATTGTGTCCAATGTGATGATATAAGCTTTGAAGGATTTAGTTTTATTTTAAATAAGAACACTGCATTAACTTTCAATAATATTTTAACGTCACTTATTATGGCTCAGTACATGAATGTTTTGATCCTCTTGTATACACGCCTGGTTTGCACCGTAAATACTGCCTCCGGGTCACCGTAGACGTGACACAAGAGAATCGTACTATACATGCATTTTTCGCACCTATAAGTAGTAAATCGTCATGCCACACCAAGCCGACCTAAGTCCAAACATGTCCTAATTAATATGTCGACGCACCACTTATAGGTACTAACTGAAATTTCATAACAATGTACAGTTCCACATTTATTGTTTTATAAATATAATATTTCTTCATATTATAAAAAATGGGTGTGACGAAAATCAAAAGGAAAAGTTCTGGCAACAAGAGATGGATGAAGTAATGCAAGGAATACCAGTAATGGGGATATTATGAATGGCGGTGATATGAATGGTTATTTTGGTATTAATAAAATTAATCATGATTGAAGGTCGGGCACGTGGATTCAGAAGGGCGTGCGCCCTCTAAAAATTCCAAAAAAACATGTACTTAATAAACATAATTTTAGACGAATAGAGTACCCACAAAAGCACTCTATTTAGAACCAATATTTTTTGTAGGACAAATAGCAGAGAACTATAGAGAAAATACGACGAAATTCTGTATGGTATTTATTGGTTTAGAGAAAACGTGTTATATTGTTCCTATAGTGATCTCGAAAAAGGCATTAATGATGAATGAATTAACAAAAATATGTAAGTATGTATGAATAGGTAAGTGCAAGTGTGAAGACTTCGTGTGGAGAAATCGAGGATTTTAGTGTTAGAGTATGAGTGCACCAGGTTAAAGTAAAGTAAAGATAAAACAAGAAATGAGTAGGTACCTATATAAGATGTAATATAGGAGTGGCTTCAATAGTAGACAAATAAGAGAAAATATATTGAGATGACTCGGGCATGTTTTAAGAAGAGAAGATATAGAGACAGTAATATTTGTAAGGGGAAAGAGGTGGGAGAATGCTCGTAGACAGGATTTTTTTTCACGAGGAGGTCAATTTTTTTTGGTCCTTTTCAATTGATGAGCATAAAAAAAAAACCATTGTCAGTACTGTACAGCCTGTCATGGAAGGAGTTTTACTCGTGAGGTAGGATATTGGTGGATATTATGTTGAATTTAGAAAAAAAAAATTTTAATAATAATGTAATAAATCTACAAATATTATAATACTTGGTGAAAATTTAAAATTTTCAACTCTTATTTTTCGAAATTCCTGAGAAATAACTTGTTCTTTTGTTTCATATATTTATAGAAAATATATATAATATAGAAGAGCGTTTTAATATAATTGCATGCTTAGTACAATAAATAATTAATTACAAATTGATAGGCTATTGAGTAACATTCGCTGTAGGATACGTGACTATATGTTACAGAATATTGTGCGACTAACGAAGGGTAAAGGATTAACTTTGAAAAATTTGCATTTTTTTTTTAAAAGCGAATGTTTTAGTTGAAAATAAGTAATAATAATACAAATAATACATTTATTGAAAACACACAAAATTAATTAACCATTTTAAACAGTTTTAAATTTTTTGGTATAGCTACTTTAAGTGGTAAAACCTTATAAGTTATAACAAAATTATCTTTTAAATAAATTACAATATTATAACCAAATACGTCCAATTATCGTGACCATTTGATCGGCATATTATATACCAACCTACAAAATTGATATATTTTTTCGAAAAACTTTAAATAATTATAAAAAAATTTATTGATTATCTCAATCATAATATTACACCATTATTATACAACTCCCGTATAATTATATTAATTATATGAAATATTATTGAGATTGCGTTCCTTAGTAGAGGAGATGATTGTGATAGGGGCTGTCGGGGCATAGTATGAACGTATATTATGCTGAAGACAACGTAGACCGTTATCCCAATGCGATAGAAACGAGTTGTGGAATTGAATATTTTCTAGTCCATTTCTGATAAAAAAAAATTATAATAACAATAAAACATTTGCCACTGAAATACAAATAACGTGTCAGGTAAAACTGAACGATTTCGCATATATTGGTTTACATTGGAAAGTCAATGTCACCTGCAGCTCCCCCTGTTTGGTCCAAACTAAAAATCCATTAAATTATGCAATTATTATTTTATGTTAGTATTGCCTGACTATAGTTGTAAAAAATACTTTCGAAAAGTATTTAAAATATACTATTCATATACCTACTATAATGGCTTGGGGGGATTTAGCTCCCCCAAAATAATTAAAAAATTATTATTATATTTGTGTGATATGGATAATTAAGCAATAAGGGAAAATTAAAAAAGAAAATTAAGTACATTTTTGATTTCCATAGACATGTTTGTTATTTTGATTTATTATTTGTTTTTAGTACCCATTTACGTAAATAATATAAAACTATTTATTATGGACCTGGTGATGTTATTTGACATTATTCTGAAATAGAACACTGAATTACCTACATATGAGCTATAGACTGTAATAAGTATTAATAATCATGTATCAAGAAACATTTCAATTGTCGATTGATAGCTCAGTACATTTGTTCATTTGACTGTTATATTTCAATTAACAACTTCTTTATGACTATTGCTGCTCGATCATCATTCGTTTTAATTATTCAATATTTTTATTGCATGATTTTATTGAACGTATTGTTTTTTCATTACTATACATTTTCATGTTTTGTATTTTCATTGAAAAAATCTTAGTAAATTTAAAATTAATAACGAAAAAATAACCAAACTGTTATAGCTGTTGAAGTTTTAATATTTTGTATTTTAAATTCTGTTTTATATTAAGTCTTCATTTTTTTTCTATTGATATTTTAATCAACTAATCTTAATGTACAAAAAGCTTATTATTTGTATACTTTTTATTCGAAATGAAATTATAATAATCATAGTCCGCACTTTGCAAGGATGGGCAATGGGCAGTACTACAAAAAAAAGTATAGTCAAATATCTACACAGATACCTTGGTATCTTTTTGGAGGCTGCAAATATCGACATATCTTGAACTTCTAATATCGTGATGAGATCAGAGAGTAGATAAGTTAAGTAGTAACTGAAAAGCATGTATATGTAGGTCATAGATAACTCATTTTGAGTCTACAAAAAGACATAATATGAGATCTAAGGAAGTAATGTTGTGTTAAACTACGACATTCTAGAAACATAATAGAAAATTTGTTTATGCCAGGCACCAAACGATCAATTATAATCTATCCACATAGAATTCCATGCCTTCCAAATTGTTAATCTAGCAAGAGGAATTATTTTTTGAAAATAAATATGAATAATATGAGTAAATTCAATTGCATATATTTGTTATCAACAATGAAAACATAGTCCCCTTTTTTTATGTAAAATGTATAATACAGCAGTGGTACACAACTATCAATGCATCTGCATAACAGGACAGGTTACTAAGTAACAATTTCAATAAAAAAGGATCAGTGATTCAAAAGAGTCTTGAATTCTGTGTCATACAATGCTAAAGGGCGAAAGAATAAACTTTGTACTAGGAGAAAGAGATATAGATACTGAACATAAAATTGGCAAGAAAATTATGCTAAGAAGTATATATAAATATAAGTAATGGTTATTTAAGAACTAAATTGCCTATCATAAAATGTATTAAAAACAACATTTATGTCATCGATATTTTTAAAATATCAAATATAAAAGTTAAAATGATTTCAAATTTTTAAAAACTAAATAAATCATATTGTGAAACTTCGATAATGAGATGAATATTAATAAAACTATTAAACCCCAATGAGATTGCCTTTAAATTATTGTCACGTACAAATTATATAATAATAAATAATATATATTAAAATCTTTGTGTTTGTTTTACATAAATTTGTTTTTTTTCTTTACAAATATCATGATTACAGAATCCTAAAAAGTAGTGCTGGCATGCAACTATTTATAATATTACATTTAAAATGTATTTAAACATTTTTCCGTTGTTAGATTTTCATTTTTCTTTAAATTTCCTTAGATTTATTTATACAGTTGATTAACATATTATTATAGACAAAAGTGGATATACCTAGTTAAAAAGCTGATTTTTAAAAAAATTTAAATTTAACTAGTTAATTTTTTCATTGACTAATTAAATTAACTACTTTAAATTATTATCGTTAATTTGAATTAACTTTTTTTCTTAACTTAATCATGTAAATATTTTTCGAAATTAATTTTAAACTTAACTAGTTCAGTTTATTTTCAATTAACTTTTAACTTTTAATTGAAGTTATTTAGGCTAATTTAACTTAACTAGGTAAATTTTTAAAGTAAATTAAGTCCATTAACTTGGTCACCTACGATTATGGGTGTATCTTATATATGTCTATAATATACCTTATTCAATTATTTGATATAATAATATATGTATTATGTTCAATGTAGTCTGTACACAGCAATTTATATTCGTTCATCAATTATCGAATTTCAGTCTTCACTTTTTTTTCGCACATAAAATTAATTTGGTCATTATATTGCAAACAGTGCGCAATATTGTAATATCGCCATCACATTATTATAGAAGTCCTCTACCAGTTATGTTAATTATATAATAACAATTTATATAGTGACATTTCAATGGTTCATTTGTTATACCAGACTAAACTCTTTATAATACGTTAAAAAATGTGTTTGTAACTCTCATTTAGTATATATATATATATATATATATATATATATAGGTTATATAGTGCTGTGAGTGTGTTGACCACGATAATTGGTAGACATAAGCGCACACTCATACGTTTTACCATAGTATAATTTTTATTGTCTTGGGTCAATTTAATAATGCGTTTTATTTCCTTTTATTCCACCGAACATACAAATAATTTTAAAGATGCAACCGGTTTCCTATGGCCGATGTGCCCGAATATAACGAGATACGCTGAATGAATTCCACTGCACGCTCTGCGCCCTAAAACCATCCAATATAACAGTCGCATGTATCGTCGCAGACTTGTTGGCGTCCTTGGCCGGCGGAAAAGAAATACGTATAAAAAATTTAAAAAAAACCTCATACATTTACTGGCATGAAATCGGTGTAAAAATCTTATATACACGTACATAATATTTGCCGGGTGATGGGACGTGGTGTTCGCAACGTTTTTTTTTTATTTCTATTACGAGTTATTATACTAAAATACTCGGTATTGGAATTGGAAATTAATTAGGAGGAGGATGCAACAGTGTAATAAAAATTTGTATCCCCGAAGGTAAATATGACCACTTTAATCCTCATTAGCCATCTAATATTCTATAGAAAAAAAATATATTAAATAAACAGCACATTGTATTTAATAGGAAAAACTTACAATATAAGTTATATAATATATCATTTTACCTACTTATCTGTACATACAGTAAAATATAAGTGAATTTTCGTAAAACCCAACTACCATTTATAATACCTACCCAAGTTTATACTTGGAGTTTAAAAAAAAAAAAAGTATATTACAAAATACATTTTACTGTTGGATATAAATTCAGACAATTCTTGATTTTATCATTTCCTTTCCCTTCATAAACCTCCAAAATGGACTTCTTAATAAATAGAACATACGATTTTTTTTTGTTGATTTTCAGGTGTAAGGCCTACATTTATATGCTATATTATAGAATTTAAATCCACCAACTTCGCAAAAAAATCTAATTGATTGAATCATTTTTAAATCCTGTAAGAATATTTTTTATTTTTGACGCCACCTGAAATTTTCCTAACACTTAACTTTTATCAAAAAGGTCTGAAATTCATACATGATATTAAAATTAAAAATGTTACTACCTATAATGAAATATAATTATTATTCCAGTTCTTAACATCCCATGTCAATAAATTTTGGCTGAAAGCCATAATGGCATAATAGCTACACTATTACGATCTAAATGATATAATATATTATATAAGAAAAATGCAAATAGGATATATTTATACTTAATGGTCAAATTGCAATCACATATAATTATTTTGAAGCAGTGGTGTATTTTGAGCAATTTTCCGGGAAAGTGTCTAAGATATTGAACATCATATAACTCGGAATTATCCTCCTTCTAGAATTTTTACCTAGCTTTTACAAATACATTTAACTCAAAGGTAAACTTTAACTTCTTTTGAATGATCCGACTAACATGAACTTGACAATTAATGTTAACATTTAAAAATCTAAATTAACCTTAACTATATTAAATATTTAGTATATAAATAAAATAAAATGTATTACAAAAGTTATCAAAATAATGAACTATTTTAGTAATATATTGCAAAATTAAAATTAATGAATAGTCTTTTATTTTCTAATATCGTGTTGTAGTTCAATATTTAATATACACAAAATAATGATATTATAAATTTTATAATTTACCTTTTGATCTTGGAAACAATATTATAGTCATTACTTAACAATAGATAGGTGTAAGAATTTTCAAATATAATTAATTTTATAATTAATAAAAAAAAATAATCTATTCATTAACTATTAAAATAACTTTTTTTTATCAAAACATTTTATGTACTCGTAATTTTATTATTTGTTAAAAAATAGTAAACAATTTACATTTTTCTGAATAAAAAGTTTGAATAAAAAACGGATATAACCCAATAACAATATGAGTTATGAGTATATTAATAAATTGTGCCATACCTAATTTTTTTACGTGTAAATTAAATCTGAGAAAAAGCTCTTTTTTAGATACTAAGTAGTTTTAGCAGTAAAGGTGCATCTTTTTCAAATTAATGATCAAGACATTGTCTACATTTTAATGTGGGTGATTTCTGATCAAATATATTTAACCAACGTAAAATGTTATAAACATTTGGTGAATCGTAAAATTCAATGTCCTATATAATTCTGTTTTTAATTATATCAAAAGTTACCCATAAAAAAATTAGACAAAATCTTGATCTATATTAGTTTTAAATAGATGTACTTTTGCTTTAATATTGTGCAGTTTTTCAGAAAATATATTTTCTAAAAAATTATTATATAAATAAAATAGATAAAGCTGGGTTTATTAATTATTTTAAGAGATATAAAAATATATTAAAACAAACTTTTTTGCAATATGATATATCTAGATATTTATATTAATAGAGTATAGGTAACAATAAGTTTGGCAAACTAAGACTTTAAAGTCGGAGGTGGGGGAGTGTCCAGATACGGAGGACACTCTCTCAAATTACGCCACTGTTTTGAAGTACAAAATTATATTTTAAATTTAGGGTATTTATTACTTACGACATTTAATAATGTAAATTCAGTGATGAATTTTTGAAAACTAATACTAACTAGGTAATTAGAAATGATTATCATTATCATACGGAGAATAAATGATAATAATATTTTGGGTGTTGTGCTTCGCACAATTACCAAATGTGAAAAAAATATAATCTCTTAAAAATATATAAACATTAAGAGCAAGAATCAAAAATTATTTTCAAAAAAGTTACCGATATTCAAAGACATCAACTATAATAACAGATTTTTTCGCGAAAAAGTTAGTCTTATAAAAATGAATAGTATAATATGTTTGAAATTATTTCTAGGTTGATTTAAAAAGTTATACGAAAAATTCTAAGGTTAAACAAAGTATTCATTTTTTAAGGCGTAAAACGTGTTTTATAAATATCGCCTTTTAAAACATAAATATCAGAGTATTCAGTATTTCTTGTTATAGATAAGTTTAGTGTGTACATTTCTTATTTACCAATATAATAATTAATACCTATGTGTAGATTACATTTTTACAGATAAAGTTTATTAGGAAAATAAATGTCAACAATATTGCAGGTTTTCTCATTGCACAGCATTAAAATGTCAAATATATTATATTCTATTCTTAAATATTATGTATGTTTTCAAATTGTGTAATAAAATACTACTATAATTTAATTAAACCATTGCAGGGGTTTCGGATAGGCAAATTTAATGTAGGTATGTAAAAGTGTATCAATGATAAACGTAATATTTTGTCATTTTCAAATAAAAAATACGATGGCAAACTTGAAATTTTAATAATATCTTATACTTATAAGAATATATAGGTACTTACATCATAATATACATAATATTGCATATAAAAAGTATGATGCTCCTTATACTATATAATTAGATATTATGTAAATCTATAGCAATATATAAATGCTATTCAAAATCCAATTATAGATAGATAGTTATACCCAACATTAATTTTCATAATTTCATTTTAAATCACGGACCATAATTCTTCTATTTTTACCGTCTATTTTTAAAGTACTTACCTATAGCCTATAGGTCATATAATATAATACGGGTACGTCCGAGTATACGTACAACATAATACGGTATGTGTGTAAATCGGTGTAAACATCTTTTTTGAATGATTTTTTTTGACACTAATTGTCAAATTATTAATGTTCGGAGAGTCGGAGGCGTGGTAAAATGTTAATGGGTTAAAGATAATAAATGGTTTTTTGGTTTTAGCGATATTATATTGCATCTATAAATTTCGTATCCAAGGCAAACTCCAAGTGAAATCGTCATTGTAGTTATTGTATTATTATACCATCCTTTTTTTTAGACTGATGTAATTTATTGTGAAATTTTTCTATTAAACGTGTTATTCGAGATTAGTTCTGTTTTTTTTTTTTATATATTTCGAGTATAACACCGAAAACCAGTTTTGCTTATGGAAAAATGTGTCAATTGTATTATTTTATTTGGAATGGTTCCCATGAGTCCAATGAATAACACATTCATTGTATACGTCTATACCAATCGTGAATCACCCGGTTTTTCTGGTTTCGGATTAAACATCTCCGTATAGGACGACTACCAAGGATTATGATATAGACTGTTATTTTCAGAAATTATCTGGAAATAATTGGCAGATTTTTTTTCCTGATGGCTGCACATATCGACTATATCTCATGGCGTACGTAAGATATATATTATATTCTGTTTTATGAATGTTTCGAAATGTATAGGTACGTACTTGGATAAAAAGTGAAAAAATTAAAATACATCAATAGCGTATCATTCGTTTTACAAAATTTGTTTTTATTTTTAAACTTAAACTCTACATAATGATAAACATTACATATGGTAAATAAAATATGTCCGTTTGGGTCATAATGTAGACACGCATATATATATAAACGCCAAACGGGAACATATATACATAAAGAAGAGACGACAGAAACGTCAACTATAAGAGACGTTTCGGTTGTGGCGCTTGTCAGGAAAGATGTATTTAAAAAAAAAAAAAAAAAAAAAAAAAATCAAATAAAAGAAAAAACAAAAACAATTCAGTTCGCGTGTTTCGGGGTTTCGGAGACACCTCCGTCGTGACGTCATATACGTTCGCGATTCGAACCGAATTGTTGATTTTTTTTCTCCGAGAAGACGGAAGTGCGATTTCATTTCATACAAATAAAATGTTGGGCAGTTTTTGGATATTTTTTTTGATTTCCTTATGCGTTCAGCCGTTCGTAGTCTAGTACCGTTTGGCGGTGTTGATCGGGAAACCCCTCTCGTCGTATTGTCCGGCGTCGGCGGCGGCGTTCTTGTAGGCCAATTCGTTGGCGCGGACCAGCGCTTCGGGGAGTGGTGGAGGTGTGGGCAAATGCGCTCCCTTGGCGACGAAACCGACGTCGGCGTCCGCGTAGTATTCCACTTGGTACACATTGCCGTCTGGACCGGTGTACAAGTAGTATCCCTGGGCCACTTGTCCTTCGGTTTCAGTGCCCGGGTTCTTCAAGTATCCGGATTCTCCGGCAGAGATTCCGTTTCCGGTCTGGTAGCTGTCGTGCGAAACACACAACGGTATTATTGTCGTGTTCGTTTTTTTTTTTTTTTTCTTTCAATGTATTTTATACGGTAATTTGTGTTGTTCACTCACCTGTATTGGTATGATCCGTCGAGATTGAGTTCTTGGGTCTGAGCGATGATCGGGATGGGTGTCGTGCTGACGGCAGACGGGGCGTAATATCCACCTTGTGGTGCGCCCAAGACAACGCAGGCCGTAGCCAGAGCCACTAATGCGGTCTGTAAGATAATAGAACATTTTCATTATTATTCATTGTCCTCGAAATTAGCTCGATTTCCTAGTACATTTTCTCCCTAACACAACATTGTCTTTTGCCCTGAATTTATCGTCGAATCGAAACATTAATGCGATTTTTTTTCTATGGGGTTGGACGTATCTTTTGCCGCGGCAAATTTCAGCATGAACATTTTTACACAAGTCCGGGATCGGTTTAAAGTGTTTTCGATTAAATCCAATGTAGCGCGGAAGACCAAGAAGGAGAAAACACCCATATGTAATATAAAATGCGATGTTGCGATTACGGATGTGTAATCACGGAAAATTATACTTATTATAATTATTACGTGCGGACGTCTAATCGATCGTGTTACGTGATTTAAAAAGTTTTTCCATGTTTTAACATCGTGCTTGGCTGAATGTAACTATATAAACGTGTTCGAATAAAACGCTTTGTCACGGATTTTTTATTTTATTTTTTTTGTTTTAAGTTTGTATTGTTCGAGAGTTATAAACACACACACACACATAATTGCATGTACGACACAATGCAGTATGTATACAAGCGAAAATATTAATTATCGGATAAAACCAGCTCGGTCGATCAAGTGTTCCGTGTGTTCATGTGGAAATACACGATCGAGTAGAGTGAATGAAAAATATCGAACGACCGTTGAACTAGTCGGGAAAACTAAGATATATTATATATTTTTTAAACCGTTTGTGTTGATATAAATGTAATATAATTGGCAACTTACAGAGTAGAACATTGTGATTTTCGTGTATTATTATTATTTTTTGTCTTGTATAAAACGAACTGTTGTTGTTGGACGGACTCGAGAGCACACACAATTGTCTGCTGGTCGTTGCTTAACTAATAAATACTCGAATTCCCCACCCTGGGCGTGATGCGCAGCCGGATGGATGATATCGCACTAGATCGAAAACGCGCGCGTACCGTGTGCCCGAGAAAGAGCAAGAAATAGAGGGAGAGAGATTATTAAAGAACTACAACACGAAAAAAATAAAAGGGGAGAGACGAAAATGCACGTTGCACGGTACAACGGAAAGACGGGCCGCCGATATCTTTCCCCGTCGAATTCGTGTCAGCGGTCCCCTCCCTATCCCGGTCGTCGTGGCGTCTGCTGGAGGAGGTCGCGCGGGATGGTGTCGAATTTTACGCGCGCGCGCGTGTGATAACCTGAAGCATCGTTAAGGAGGGGCCGCCCGGTGACCTTAAGGATAAAAAAAAAAATCATAATAATCTGAGCGTGGGCCGCGCGCTAAGTATTATGCAATACCTATAACATCATAGCCGCCGCCGCGGATGACGGATGAAGATGACCGGTCTCGCCCGGGCGAAGGCGATTCCGCCGCCACCGTTTTTTGTACGAACACAACACATAACATTTAACATATTATGTTGCGGTACGGGTACTATAATTATTATTATCGGGTTCACCGACGACGATCGTCCAGTTACCACGGTCGGTTACACGCAGTGCATAAATACGGTTATGGCTTGTGTGTGTAACCGGTTGTCGTCGTCCAAATCGAATAGTGCACAATAACATTGCACTCGTACATTATATCAGTAGAACGGTCATGCCTACACGTATAAAATATATTTATTTATTTATAAAACATGACTATTTTATTCCTTCAATATTTCTCAGTTTCCCTTGTTCTTTGAACAACAATTATTAAACTCAATCCTCAAGTCGAACACGAATCATTCCATATTATGTTGTTCCTATAATTACTGTCTAAACGTTCATATTGTTTTCTACCATTGTCTACATTTTGTGCGATCCCGTCATGTAACAAATCACAAACATTTTCATATTTACCCGCTATCATGACTCAAAAATATACAGAACAAGAATAACTGAGAGAAATGAAAATAAATACCAAATATATACTAAAAGTCACATAAACATAGCGAATACTTGGTATATAATATGCCAAATCTCTGGTATTATTATTTTCCAATTTAAAATAATTTTCGATCAATCCTAGTAGTTTTTCTTTACGATTAAGAAAACTACTGGAAAAATTGAAAAAAAAACCGCTTATTAAAGTACCATCTAGAATTCATTTGAAAACAAACTTTTTATAATCCGAATACTTTTACACGATTCCTTTTACCTGAATAGGTGTACATATACATATAAATATTATAGTACATAAAAACAAAATTGATAACTATGACAACTTTATTTGTTATTTTTCAGTTTATAAAAGTTTTTCTTTATAATCAGTAGTTTAAATAACGTAAATAAGTTTGGAAGTCCACTCTGTGTGTGTACTAAATTCCCGGTTTCAAGTTTTTTAAACAATAAACTATAATTAAATAAACAGTTTAATTAATTTACTATACTTATATGTATAGACATCTAAGACTCATAAAACGAATAAATATTATAAATATTGACATTGGTAACCACACCAACGAATTCTAAAGACAGTATGATATAAAACATATAATATTTATTTATCTGGTAACCAAATCAACAAACTCATAACTATGTACTTTAGTAACTATGTATGAATAAACGGTAAATTACTGATTAGTTCATACTAAAAATACCAATTATTTAAAATAACTCGAGACTTCAGGGAAGAAGTTCCTCTAAAATGCTTATCAGGTAAATAGGTATTCTTTATGTTATTAATAATTATTTAGGCAACTAATTTACTAAGAAATTTAGATTCTAAATATAGAAAATAACGTATTGGTTTTATAATTATGTGTACTTATTTTTTTCAATATTTGTATAATTTATGGTTAAAAAAAAAGTTAAAGCCTTTTTGAAGAGGAGAACAAGTTGTTGAATATACAGTTATTTCATAACAAATTTTAACTTGTAAGTACATACCTACTTAGAGGTAATTTTATAATATTACCTGTTATACGAGTAGTTGTACCAAGCATATTATCATAGATTATAAGTATACTTAATCTATGATATTATTTAGAGGAAAATGTATTGAAAAGAAAAAGTTAAAAATTCTATAAATCTATTCAATATTTTTATTTCATATTTAATAAAGTTAAAAAAAAATATTTTATGATAAAATCTGAGACCCTTATAAACTTTAAGTTCGAGGCCCCGGTGCACTACGAAAAACCTTGCATCAAACGATCCAGTTATAATATTGTTAATGTTGTTAGATTTTCATTTAAAAAATGTTCTTATTCTTGTATTTATTTTTGAAGGAGATGTAATTTTTTGGGTGATTGGGCTAACCCCCCCCTTTATCTATTATTATTATTATATTTTAATTTGCAATTAAGATTTATCAGAAGAATTGCTGCTGAATTTCATTTCTTCTCTTGTATCAAGGCACTGATTTTTCATTAATTCGCTCTATTCTAGATAAATAACCTATCAGTGGTTTCGGACCCATACACTGCCGATTATATTGGTTCATTGAAGAGAATACAATGGAAATTTTTCAGCTAAATTTTGCTAAATTTATGCTCCAAACTATTTACTTTTATTATGATTACACTCCCTGTTATGAGTTCCTTAGGTTTATATTCCATGTCAGATAGTAGGCTACAGACTAATTTACGCTGTTTGCGAAATCTGATTTATGGTAATATTGATACTCCTCACTTACTTTCCGGGATCAATTTTCGTGTTCCATCTTACTCGACTCGTATTGCTAATACTTTTTAAGTTTTAATGAGAACCCCTCCATAATTTTCAATTAACTGTAACTTATATATAATTTTATGTTTATTTTTGAATTATATTTATTTTGTTTTTTGTTGTATACCTATATCTTATCAAAATATTTTGTAGATATATACATTTTTTTTAAATTGATTATTTTTTTTTAAAGTGTTATATTGTTAATATTTAATATTTTATTGTTTTTTTTCGCCTTAATATGTTTACTTGGGCTTATCTTGTTATTTAAATAAAAATAAAGGGCAGCAATAATTGGTTGCTATAGGGTGCCATTAATGGTTAGAATGGATAGAATAGAAATCGAATAGGATTTTGAGTAAAGAACTTTTTGATGATAAAAATATATTATCGGTGGTGTACTATAAAGTGGTAATTTTTTGATTGTCCCAGTAGTTTTGTCTAACGTAAAGGAAAACTACCGAAAGTAACTAAAAATTATTAGGAATCAAAAAATAATAATATGTGATTTATACCAAACTTTACTTAGAATTCTAAATAAATCATCGTTACATTTTATTTTTAAATGATAAAATGACATTGTCATATATAATTATTATTATATTACCTATATATAAATATCCTAAAATTCAAATAAAACATTTTTTTCATCATTAAATCATCGTTTATGGATTATTATTTGATAAAAGTTGAAAACTTAAACACCACATTAATATTTAATATAACCTTCTTAGAAAAGAGTATTTATTGATAAAATAATGTTATATTAGCACATTGTAGTGGGGATAAATGTAGAAAATTTTATTTTTGATATATTTAATCATCCAACTGATAACTATTGTAGTATAACAACAAATAAACATTTTTGAATACGGTTTTTTTTTTCTATCGATTTATAAGTTTGTGATGTATTTATTTATTCACGTGAAAAATCCAGTTGTCAAATTCTACGTTGTAAGGTGTAAAAAAAAAAAATTTGAAATAAAACTTGGGGTGACTTTGGACATAGAAATAAATAAATAAACTGGAACTACATAATAGAAATACCTATGTACTGTGTATTAATAATATGTGTTAATAGTTTTGTTAAAAAAATAAAGTGGTGTGATTAATTTTTGAACAGTGAAAAAATAAATCTTTAATTTAAATTTTTGTAGAAAAATTAATAATTATTATATACAACATTTCATTTAATAATATTTTTAATATTATATTTTTAGAACATTTTTTTTTTTTAAGTATTTAAATATGTCCAAAGTTAGTCATTGTAATTAGGTATAAAACCGATTTTAAATGAATACTAAAAAAGTTTTTGAAATTTAGATATTTTGTGTGTGATTCCAGACAAAGTTTAACTTTTTAAAAAAGCCGGTCAGTAGGTTGTGGAAGCACTTCGCTCGTCGGGTGTCAGTATTGGTGGATGCACTTCGCTACTGGGCCGGGTACTTTTGGTGGATGTATTGAATTTGAAAGCAATGATAAATCATT
>JAIPRL010002497.1:41939-58574 GCA_025469235.1 Pemphigus obesinymphae
ACCCGGAATCCGGAAAAAATTAAAACCGTTTTTTAACCACGTATCAGAAACCCGGAAAAATTTTAACCGGTTTAAACCCGTAACCCGAAACCCGAAAAATTTTAACCCGTTTTGACTCCCTGATTTATAGGACAAAATCGAGGTAAGACAAGTGTCCAATACAGCGTGTAGTATTTATGTATAGGTACCTATAAATATGCGTATGTTCAGTGTTGTATATTATGAAAATAATCAGTGATTGAATCCAGAGAATGAAAAATTCCGTAAACTCGTTTAAACTAATCGGTGCCGAGAAAACAAATTGTTTTTTCAAACCGTTTTAAACGTATAATTTAATAATATTAAATAACTTACAGAGTAGAACATTGTGTTTTTTGCGATATTTTTGTTGCAGTTGCTTGTCTTGAATAAAACTAACTGTTGTTGTCGGACAGACACGAGAACATACACAATTGTCTGATGGTCATCGCTTAACTAATAAATATAGGTACTCGAATTCCCCACCACGGTGTTATGCGGCCGCGATGGATTGGTATCATATTAGATCGAAAATGTTCGCGAACAACGTGCCCGAAAAAGAGCGAGATAGATAGAGGGAGAGAGTGAAATAGAGAAAGGGAGAGAAATATTGTAAAAAGGAAGAGGAACTCGGTCATGACCATTGCAGTATAGAGGGTGGAGCACTTCGTACTCATCAAATTGAATAGTAGTGTTGAATATGTACATTTAATATAAAATCAATGATAAAATAATTTTTTTCGATAAAACTATTCTGTCGTATGGAACTCAGTGTAGTATAATATGTAGTATAATATAATATATATATAGCTATTAATGTAAGAAAACAAAATACATTTTGAAAAATACATGACGTTAATAAAATAATGACTAATATACATTATATACTCATAATATACTATAAATATTTTAGGACTATTATATTTTCGAAATGAAGTAGAAACAGCCATTTTAACCCGTATTTTCGCTATTTTCCGTAGCTTGTCGAAAAAAATTTAATGAAAGATACCGAGATTTTATTTTTATTTAATTTATTAGGCATCAATAAATGCATAGGTTGAGTTATATTTGTATATAACTATAGGACTGGGATTTTGATGCAATGTCATTTTTAAAATGTAGCACAGTAAGTGAAAAATATGTTTTAGGTAATATTGATTATTTTATTGTAGTTTTTATATTGCGTTTGATCTCTTTTTTTGACAAATTTAATTTTTTGGGAATTTTTCAATGTTTTTGCCACATTTTTTTTTAATTTTAGAAAATTTCTCACAATATTTTAATATTCTTCTACAAATATTGAAAATAAAATATTGGTTATCATATTAGTTGTCATTTATTATTACGTTTAAATGTATTTTTTTTAAAAATATTTTCAGATTTTTAAATTTTAGATTAAAAAATTAGAAGACCAACCTACCTATATTATACCTTATACCTTTTAATATTATTATTTTATTTTATTTTTTTCATTAATCTATCAAACAGTACAATTTAAATAGGTATATTTTTATAGTGTGTTTTTAAAAATGTTTGAATTTTTTAGAGCATTTCTTGCAATTTTTTAGGAAATTAAAATCCAAGCTCTATTATAGATATATATGTTATCGGCAAAGTGTTGAAAATAGGTGTTCTATAGATATCCTAGGCACTCTATAGAATCCCTTGTACCATTTGGAAACATATTACATTTTAATGGTGATTAAAATGATTAAATTATGCCTAGGTAATCTATAAAATACTTAGAATTTCTATAGAATGCTAATGCTATGTTAGGTAAAGTATGAAGTATTAATAGTATTTATTCGAAATAAGTTCATTTAAATTTATTTTTAAATAGGAATATATATTATTTAATTGCAGCACATTGTTGATGCATGTCATTTTGAACTGCAAAATGTATTGTTTTTTATGCATAATTATTTGGTTCCGGTACGAAATTTTTTGGTTTGACATTTGGACTTGCATGTATATTTAATAAAACCTTGTCCAGTTCCCATAGACTGTTGGGTTGTTATCGTCTGTAAATCAAAATTATTTTTTATTGGAATTTCGTCAATAAGTATTACATTTTTTTTGGCATATTGTGAATTGAAACCTTGAGTATAAAATCTTTAAAAGCCCTTCTCTAGTCTCTAAACGACAATACCCATCAACTGGAATAATGTTAAATTGATCATAAATAAAAAAATATAAATAACTTAATAAATATGTTTATCTCTATAACAACAGCTAAAATATTTCGAGCATCTCCTCGACCTTTATTCACATCAAATACTGAAACTTGAACTGTAACACTAACTTCTGCCGGTTTAAGTTTTTTTATCTGACCATCTGCTTGATTTTCAAGATTTGGTCTTGCCTTTATTCTTTTTTCTTTGGAATTTGTATTATTTTATTCAATTATAGGTATTGGATTTTTTGAATTTTCTACTACATTATTTAATTGAGTTGTATATGTTGAATCTTCTAATTTTTGTATAAAAATTGTATTATTTTGAATATTTTTGTGATAACTGCCATTTTTGTTCAATATTGGATCATCATTTTTATAAGTTAATTTTGTTCAAATATTTCTAGTAATTGTTCCACATTTTCTAAATTATTGATTGCTTTTTTCGGTAAATTTGAAGTGCTTAGCCCAACTTTGACTTTACAGCCAAATAATATGGTGACATCTTAATCCCAGAATGTATGGCCCTATTTTTTATTAATTAGAGGAATTCTAATCCTTGACTCCAGTGAAAATTTTTCCCTGTTTGCATTCATGTCGTTAGCATGTTATCAACGTCTTGATTTGCTCTTTCGACACTATCTTCTTTGACTGTACTATGGTTTGTCGTGAACAATTTTAAGTTCACGTCCGTTATCATATCTATGAGATTGAATACTACTTCTTCTACTCGTTTATACTGAAGTGATTTAAGTATTATACATTTGGTAAAGTGATCTTAGTATCCATATTAAAATAAATTTATATTTTCCATCTGGGTATGACTGGAAATCAATCAGGTCAAACTGATATCGAAAATTAAATTTCAGTGAAATAATAGGCTTGACCACTACTCCTTTTTTATCCCTTTCTGTTTCTATTGACGTGATTCTTTATTAATTCCGAGGGGCTTTTTTTCCGGGGATTTTTTTTCCTATGATCGGGAATTTTTATTCGGAGATTCATAAAATACATACTAGGGAATGGGTATATATAGTCTTATATACCTATAGTAACATTAATTTATAATTTCAATAATTTTTTAAAATTTTAATTCTTTTGAATAGTAATTTATATATATTTTTATTTTACAATCGGAAATACAATATTTTTCTCAAATTTTTATGAGTTAATATCTTTCGATTTCTTTTCATGATAAATCTAATTGAAAATTTAGATTAAAAAAATTAAATAAATACCTTTGAAGCATCCAATAATCGCATGAATATTTTCGTTTTCTTCTGACCATCTTTATAGGTAATGAAATTTCATATTTTTCATTAGATAAGAAAACTGTATTTTTTCAATTTTTTCAATTTTTTCAATTTTTTCAATTTTTCTTTAAATCGTTTTAAAAGAAGGAAAATTTAAAACCCTGTAATTTCTTTGATACACAATATTTTACAAAAAGGGTGTGCCATTTTCTAGAAAATATTCTTTTCTAATTTTAACATAGGTACACACCACATTTATTGTTTTGCGTATTGTAATTTTGCTATGATGCCCATTAGATAGACGGAGACAGCAAATGCGGGTGCGACATCCTCTTAAGGTACTGCACTAATGTAGTAATGTATAATGTTTTATACTGCCTACATAAGGTTAGGAATTCTATAGAATACATTTTATACTTTGCTTTTCATTTTTGACATTCTATAGAATACCTAAGTATTTTTGAGAATTCCGGATTGAACACTTTGCCGGCAATACACACACACACACACACACACACACACATATATATACTGATATACAGGTATATAAATACACTTTTTAATCCATTTCAAAAGTACTTTTTAGTAGCAAATTTATTCTAATTGGTTGAATGAGATAATTTTATGATATTCCTATTGAATTAAATGTAATGGAAAATACTATCTAAAATAACCGGAAATTGTAAAAAAATCAGAAAATATAAAAATATTAAACTTGTAATGTACAAAAAATGAAAAAAAATACTCTGTATTCTTAAAATCGTCGAAGAACCAAGTTAATATACTCTAATTGATATTTTATAGAATATTCAAAGTATTTCTAAAAATAATAGAACTTGTTTATGAAAGATGTAAATGACAGTATACTATAAAATTACAAACTGTATATCATACCTCTGAGTAGTAAAGTACAATACAAGTCCATTTGTTCTAAAATATCAAATCATACTAATTACTAATATATGTATTATATATATATAGCCAATAGGTAAATGAGCAATCAGTAACTTCTACAATTTGTAAAAACCACGGCTTTTGGCTTTTAACTTCAAAAATAATGAATTAAATACATTATTTTATATTTGAAAAATGCGTGTAGGCAAATATTTAAAAAAAAAAAAAAAAAAAGTGAAAACATCTCGTGTATATCATAAATTGTTTTTTTTTTTTATTTTAAAACTTAAATTCACGATAAACAAAAAAATATGTACATTCGAATTTTAATATATACACTAAACATGTACACACATATGAAGATAACGGAAGAAAAGTCCACTGCGAGGGACGTCACGGTCAGAAGTTGAGTATTGTGATTCAGATGTTTGGCGTCTAGAACCGTCTGGCGGTGTCGATCGGGTTACCATTCACGTCATATTGTCCAGCGACGGCGGCGGCGCTCTTGTAGGCCAATTCGTTGGCGCGGACCAACGCTTCGGGGAGTGGTGGAGGTGTGGGCAAATGCGCTCCCTTGGCGACGAAACCGACGTCGGCATCGGAATAGTATTCCACTTGGTAGACAACACCGTCTGGACCGGTGTACACGTAAGATCCCTGAGCCACTTGTCCCTCGGTTTGTGTACCCGGGTTCTTCAAGTATCCAGATTCTCCGGCAGAGATTCCGTTTCCGGTCTGGTGTAGCTACAATGAAAAACAACGGAATATATTATTAACATAATTCATTATTAATTTATTTTGGGCTTGTGTAATCACAATATTCATAATTATATATATATATATATATAATTTTTCATTACACGACTCACCTGTATTTGTAAGATCCGTCGAGATTCAGTTCTTGAGACTGAGCGATAATTGGGATGGGAGTCGTATTGGAGGATACTGGGGCGTAGTATGAACCTTGTGGGGCGCCGAAGACAACGCAGGCCGAAGCCAAAACAACAAATGTGGTCTGTAATACAATAAGTATAGACAATTTGAAAAATTTTGAAAATTTCATGGCGTTACCATTTATATTATTTTATAGTAACCAGAGTAACTTTGTTTGTTATTTTTCCATTTAAAAAAATTTCCGTTTAAGAAATCTACTCGGAAAATTGAAAAATAAACTCTGGAAAATAGGTATTATTTAGAACGAATTTATTATCAAAAAATTTCTTTACTCTAAAAATCCTACTTGACTCTTTCTACCAAAGAAGGTAATTCCAGAAAAATAAAAATAAAAATAAAAGACGTAATAACTTATTTGATCTTATTGTAGAAACCTACATACTTTTATATAGTTTATTGATTTACTTTGTACACAATTATTTGTTATTAAAATTTATGGTAATGTTTAAAGTTTTATAAAAAATTAAAATCTAACAATTTAATAATATTTAATTATATTTTAAAATTAATAGAAAAATATTCGTATATTAATAGTACCATTTTGTTGTTGTTGTGTTATCACGACATTTGTTAAAACACGTCACGGCTCTATAACTATAGCTCCTCTATTAGTAATCACAGAGTCAAAATGTATACAAAATATGAAAGATGAGAATATTTATTGTGCTAATATGTGACGCTTTATAGTTTAAATTTTTACGATTTTTAATCATTAATTTTAGGTTGTAAACCAAACATATCGAAAATAAACTATCCTCGGGTACAGTAAACATTCTCATATTTCTTATAGTTTATATACATTTTGACTGAGATTACTAAGAAAGGAGGTGTGAACGTGAACTTGATTTTTAACAAAGATCGTGATAATACAACAATAAAAAAATGGTTCACAGGTCTATTTTTAAATTACTTTTAAAATATATATTTTGAAATTTTTCATAAAATGTCATAATAAAGAATCTAGGATATAAGAATATAGAATACCTATATTAAATTTAAATAAGGAAATCATTGTTATGCAGAAATTTGGTGTGCCGGCGGCCAAATGAAAATATTTTGGCCATAATATTTAAAGTTTTTCATACGAGTCGTGTTAAATTGTTTTTGATAAAATCCAATATAGTGAGGAAAATTAAAAATTAGTACATGCGATTATGAATTTATAATTATTTATAGAACGTAATACTTATATAGATAAGTATGTATTATACTCGATAATTTTTACGTGCAGTCAAATGTGATTTTTTTTAGCTTTTCCATGATATTTAATCGTGGTTGATACAATATGAAACTATAAGTTAGAATATTGTTACTTGTTGGAATAAAATGCTTTGTAATGTAATTTTTTAAGCGTATATTGTTTGAGAATAAATGCTTGAAATTGCAACGACCTAATACGATATACGGTTTTAGAAACGTAATATAATAATAATATACAACTTACAGAGAAGAACATTGTGATTTTTGTGTTTTTTATTTTTGCTGCGGCTGTTTGTCTGAAATAAACGAACTGTTGTCGGACGAACTCGATACCACATACAATGGTCTGCAGGCCGTCATTTAACTAATAAATACTCAAATTCCCCACCCTGAATTGATATGGCCGTGATATATGGTAGGTATCGCAATAGATCGAAAACACATATATATCGCGTGCCCTAGAAAGAGTAAGCGAGTGAGAGAAAGAGAGAGAGAGAGAGTGAGTGAAAGATGAGTATCACGAAAAAATTATTTCATCAGATAACACTAGTGGTAGATATATTGAATTTGATAGCAATGATAAATAATTTCTTTCGATAAATCTATTCTAGGTAGATATTGGTGTAATATAATATAAATATTACCGTAATAAAAAACTTTCATATAATATTATTATATATAACTATTAATATAAAAAGTTTAATATTTTTATTTCATTATTCAGAGAATGTGTGTTAAAGAAAATATATAATATATTATTTTATATATCATATATGTTCCTTATTCGTCCGATCATCGAGTAAATATAGAAATAAAATTAAAAAATTTTTATAAAGAATATTTTTAAACTTAAAATTCTTCTTTTGCATCTCAAAGTCGTACCATCTTCATAATATCCCGAAAAACAATTTTCAAAAACTAATTAATTTAAAAATCAAGATTTTATTGCCAAAAACTTTCAAAACTTCGTTTTACACGATACTGAAAAGTGGTAAAAAATGTTGTCAATACGTACATACTATAACGTCTAGATGTGTTAAAGCGTTTTGTAACTATTTTCAAATCATATATTATCAAGCATTATTATATTTTTATTAAAATCTATTTTTATTTATTTTCAGAAGTTCTTCTTTATGCATATAAGACTTCTATTTTTTTGGTCTGAAATGTTAATTTAATTAGGAAATTTACCCCCCTAAAGTAACTGTAATATTATACAAAAATGAATTTTCGATCAGTAACACCGCGTTACTCAGAAACTTTTACCGGAAAAGTGTACACAAAGGCACATTAAAAAATTTATATCATGATCCATTATAAAACAAATACTACAATATTTTATCATTATTAACATCTATTAGATACGTGCTATTGCAGTACTTCTCCACTCCGCCTAATTTTAAATTTGAATGCTTGTTACTTGGGTAATACTCATCGGGTTTAAGAAAATTAAAAGGTAAAGATTCTTATAAAATTACATTCTTTAAGAAAACGTCTCATAGGTACCCCATTTTTAAGTGGTTCTGTATTGAAAATTTTTTAAATAATTTAATAAAAACAAAAATCTAACAATCAAAATATATTTTAATATAATTTAAAATTAATCAACAAATAGTCCTGTGTTAGTAATATTTTTATTGTGGTGTAATCACGATATTTGCTTAAAAATGCAAAACAAATAAAATGGCTTTTTAAAGTGATTTTAAAGTTTTAACATCTATTATAAAATTTGTAGATGATAACATTTCTGATACAACTTCATTTGGTATTCACAATTTTCTAAATATTAAGCTCGTTATCTAAGGTACAAAATACTATTTTCACCCCCATTTTTAAATCACCAACTTTATTTAAACATATTATTTTAAAAAAAACGCCGATGAGGTTATCTCCAAAATATTGTTTTCTATCAATTTTATAATAAGTGTTTAACACTAAAATTATTTTAAAATGACATTTCATTTGTTTTGCGTAAATATGTTATTACCGTTGAAAATCTTCAGTGTGACGCCCTCTTAAGAATTTATTATTTTAATTATAGGTTGCTGTTTTAAAATCAAAAGTTTATACCTATAGTTTTAACAAGCAAAGAAGAGGGAAAAATGACCACATATAGAATGGAGAACAAAAATGACTTTCTGAAAAAAATTTCACAAAATCATTTATACTTTTCGAGATATAATTTGTCCCATGATTTAAATATAATTCTAAAACGTCCGTATACCTACTCACTATATAAAATATCCACAACTATACGAAAATTTCTAAATATAAATAATTTCTTATAACCATATAAATGTGTCAACATTTCAATAGATTCTTGACTTCCTTTAATTTATAAACATTTTTTTTATTTTTTATATAATTAGGTGTTACAGGATCATACAGAGCTAAAATTATTAATTTTTTATTATGTATACTTTTAGAACTTTTGTAGCATAATATATATAATATATAATGTATATAGCAGTGATCCTCAACCTTTTTACCTCCTTTTTACTAACAGTCAGATGGTCATTCTCCCTTACATTTTCAAACCCAAAAATAGTAAGTATATTTAAAAATGACCATTTTATAAGTTAAATAAAAATAACATTATATCACTATAAAATAATGAACGAGATTATTAAAAATATACAGACTGAAATAATAGCGAAATAAGATAACTTTATAAATTATTTAATGAAATTCTCGTCATTTCTTCACATTATATTCTCCTATGTTCAGTATCTAAATAGGTAGTTGGGTTAGAAGGGTATTTCCCCTGGAAAGAAAGAGGAGGGGAATTTTGTATCTGGTTAAACACCATTGGTAGGTATATACTATATATGGCATATTTAAGTTTCATTTTATTTCAATACTTAATAATAATAATAATATTTTTTTTAACTTACGAATTTCATGCATGCGTGATACAACTTGAAATTTTTTTTAAATAGGAACCCATTTTTGACAATAGATTTGGTGGATAGATTTTTTAGAAGTAATTTTGATTTATAAACTATATAGTTCTAATAGTTCTAAAACCTAAATTGATCAAGTTACAACATTTTGACGTTTAAAAAAACAGATTTTCTTCAAATTTGAACTTACTATAACTTGGTTGCCATAAGTTATACTCGTATGCTAGGTATATATTATATAATTTTAATTTAAGCCTTGTATCACTGTAAAAATTGGAATATCTAATTTTATAAAAAATATAATTTTTTTTTATAAATTAAATGAGGTCAAGAATCTATCAAAATGTTAACACGTTTATATGGCTATAATATATATATATATATAGGTATATAGAAACTTTCATATAGTTGTGTATATTTTATATATATATTATATATTATAATTTTTATATATGTTTTCCCCATATAAAAATCGTTTGTAAGAGCAAAATATAGTTTCCAAGGTCAGTCAGTTCTTCATTATAAACGTAGAACCACCCCTCCCTGTATCAAATTTGTTTTTATAACGAAAAAAATGTATTCGGGTTTCGGGTTAACCACAATTTTTTATTCAGGTTTATAAAACAAAAATGATTCGGAAGTTACGGATTCGAATTTTTGATTTAAAGTACTAACTAGGTAGTACACATTTTTTTTTATCAAAAAACTTATTACTTCAAATACCATGTTAGATTCCTATTCAAGTTGATCTATACATACATGAAAAAATATATCATTGTGAGACCAAGAAATCATGCTCCAATCAAAATCTAAAAAAGATAGAGATGAAAATGCATGATAATAAAAATACCTGCAGGGGGTATAATTTGAAATTACATAGAGAACTTCGTTTTTATAGAATATTTTAAGTTTTATTAAGAATAATAGAACTAAAATAAATAGAAAGAGATGTAATTGCGAAAAGGGTTTTTTCATTTATGTTTCATACATTTCATACACTTTACTTTTAGGTTTCTAATTAATATAAGTTTAGACATCTTAAATTCCCGTTGTTTTTTGGGGCATTTTTTTAGATTCTCAGCGTATTGATGTTTATTTACTTTTTTCTTTTTTTCTGTTAACAAATTTTCTACCAGGAGGTGGGAGTACTCCAATCTTTACAAGTCGGCCCTGTTTCCGGTAGAGAATTGCATCTAGTTGGTATTTTGAAAAGGTCATTTTTAGATTTTCTCATTATTTTTTTAATGCGTAATGAAAATCTACCAAAAAATTAGGAAAAAACGGCAAAAAGACGATTTTGTCAAATCGAGAATTTCATTTTTTCGTAATTTCGAAAATAATGACTTTAAAATCTTGAAATTTACATTGAATATTTATTTTATTAATATATTCACGTTGATTTAATTATTTTAAGTTTTTTTTGCAATTTTTAGCTTTTTATAGATATTTTAGATTTTGAGGTTTCCAAGTCTTAAAAGGAGTAATTTTGAGTCTTAAGACCTGATAATTTATTTAATGTTAAATATACGTTACTCTAATTAAATTAAAAAAATTCTGAAAATCCGTAGTCACGATTTTTTTATAGTCATTTAAATTTTTTCAACAAAATGATCAATTTCGAAGTATTTGAATCCAAATAGTTGGTAAAATAAGATTTTAAAACTTAAGTATAACTTTAATCGTGCATTAATTTAACTAAATTTAAAAAAAATTATTTTAGATTCCTGAGTAGAGTGGTTTTACATTGAGTTTGTTAGCAAATTGAACCTAGTTGGTACTGTAAAGAGGTCATTTTTCGATTTTCTCAATAGTTTTTTAATGCGTAAGGAAAAATTACTAAAAAAAATTATGAAAAACGGCAAAAATAAAATTTTGTCAAATTGAGATTTTTAATTTCTTCGGATATCAAAAATCAGTATAGGCTAGTAGAGGTAAATAGCAATTATTTATTATCTACCTCAATGCTAGTAGTTTAGACAAAACATTGGAATTATAATAATTTATTTTAAATAATTTATTATAGACTATTTATATATATATTAAAATAACGCAACCAATAATGATTTAAAAAAAAAAGATTAAACCCACACTGTATGACAGCATGTCACAAAATTAAAAATTATGAGTCCCATTTCTGAGCAGGTAGGTAAGTATAAATGTATAATATACATTTATTTATTACGTCGTAATATCGACTAATAATGATACAGTTAACAGGTAAACGGTAAATCAGTAATTCCTATATTTGGCTCTTAACTCTAAAAATAATGACTATAATACATAATATTTTATTTTGTTTAATGCATATTTTAAAATACGCATGACCTATAGGTACATATATATACAAGGCTGGGCATTAACGAGTTAAAAGTTAAAAATTAAGTTAAAAAGTTAAGTTAAATTTAATTAAGTTACTTAACGCGTTTTTTTTTTAAATTAACTTTTAACTTATAAGTTACTTTTTTATTAAACTCAACGTGTTAACTTCAAGTTAACTTATACAAAAGTATCTAAATTAAGAAGTTAAATTTTGCCCGAAAAATACAATGCAAATTTTTGAATGAGAACTTTACTATTTAGTACCTATACAAAATTTTAGGAAGTACCTACAATATTAGCATGTACGTAATCGATAAGAATAATAATTGATGCATCACTCACGCACACGCCACGACGTTGGCCGTTCACGAAATTACAATGTAAAATAATTTTAATATGGAATACCTCTACCTATAGTATGCACTAAAATACAGGTATAGGTACCTAGAGCGGCTATATAGTTATGTACCTACCCGCGTATATACCATTGTTAATTTTGTATTATCAATGTTTTCCAAAGTAATAAATATTAAATAATAATAATGTTTAAAAAATAGTTAATATACCCAGTATAAATTGTTACCGAATATTTATTTATTTTCACAGATGGATAGGTTCCATTTATAACAAAAATGTTGAAATGTCTTTGTTGTTAAAATATAATAAAAAATCAATTACATTTTGTCTCTATAATTTATATTAATATTAAATATATATATATACACATATAGTCACATAGATACAAGCTTATCTCATTTGTATGGTACCTAAATAATATAATGGTAACTTTCAACAATAATTTAGGCCATGACTATTTTATTATTTATCATTTTTAGCAACAGGGAGGTGCGAAACTGATAAATATTACACAGTTGTATGAATAATATTTCATAGATGGTAAGTTTTGTTAAGACTATAGGTACTCATTTCCATATAATATAATATAATTATTTTAAATTTGTAGTTTTTTTTTATATCCTACATTTTTTTAGTAACGTCTTTTAATATTTGTATGAAAGGTGGTATAAAGGTTACACAAAAATCTATAACTTTTAAAGACATTTATTGAAGGTTTGAAATTTGTTTTATTTTTATCTAAAAATGCAATATACAAAATAATGGTTTTATTTACAGTTTTTCCATATTGGGCTGAGCCTAGTCTTTTTAACTACATGGAGGCTGGTATTTATGTCTACCCAGTATAAAAAATATATTAAAGTGATGGGTACTGCTTATTTTATACTACATTAGTGTGAATCAGACAATAATATAGGTCCCTATCTTGACTTTTTTTTTTTTAATTATTTTCTGATTTCTGATTTATGTATGGATTTTAAAATGACATTTTGTATTTTCATTTTTACATGTAGATAAGTATACACTATTTCAGGCAGAAGAAAACCCCAGTGGTTTTTTTGAGTGTAAAGAATAACTATCCTTTTTTACCTTTTTACGATATACAGGTACCTATATCGAATTTTTTTTCCTAATTAGGAAATTTTAACTTTTAACTAAGTTAAGTTACTTTTTTTTTCAAAGTTAACTTTTAACTTTAAAAATTAACAAAAAATATACCAGTAACTTTAAACTTAACTTAACTTATATTATTTTCAATTAACTTAACGAGTTAAAAAATATCGTTAACTTGCCCAGCCTTGCATACATATATATATATTAGAAAAAAAGAGTGAAAACATGTTTTTATTTCAAATTTAAACTCTACAACATATAGAAAAATATTGCATGTGTTAAAAATATACACCAAACGGATACACACATAAATGAGAGACAACATATAAAAACGTCAACTATGAGAGACGTTTCGCTATGTCATTTATTAGGAAATATATATTATATATATAAAAAAAAAAAAACAATTCAACAATTCAGTTCGAGTTTCGTGGTTTTGATGAAAACACCGATATAAAACACGTATATTTCATTTAATTCAAACCAAATTGTTTGTTTGAATTATTTCCAAAAAGAAAATGGAAGTAAGAAGAAGATGAAGTTTGATTTGATTTTATACAAATAAAACGTCCGGCAGTTTTTGGATATTTTTCTCCATTTTTTCATGCATTCATTTGTTCAAAGTCTAGAACCGTTTGGCGGTGTTGATCGGAAAACCCCTCTCGTCGTATTGTCCGGCGTCGGCGGCTGCGCTTTTGTAAGCCAATTCGTTGGCGCGGACCAACGCTTCGGGGAGTGGTGGAGGTGTGGGCAAATGCGCTCCCTTGGCGACGAAACCGACGTCGGCGTCCGAATAGTATTCCACTTGGTAGACAACACCGTCTGGACCGGTGTACGTGTAATATCCCTGAGCCAATTGTCCCTCATCTTTAGTGCCAGGGTTCTTCAAGTATCCGGATTCGGCGGCAGAGATTCCGTTTCCGGTCTGATAGCTGTCAAAAAAAAAAAAAAAAAAAAAAAAAATACAATGAAATACAGAGAGGCAAATTATATTATAAATCATTTATTTATTTCGGTCGAGTTCAAAATATATATCATTTAGGTACCTGTATTTGTAAGATCCGTCGAGATTCAGTTCTTGAGACTGGGCAATGATCGGGATGGGAGTCGTGTTGGAGGATGCTGGGGCGTAGTATGAACCTTGTGGTGCGCCAAAAACAACGCAGGACGAAGCCAGAACGACGAATGCGATCTGTGAAATAATAGAAAATTTTCATTATCATTAATATTTTACCTTGAAAGTATGCCCTTATTATTCGTTTGAAATTTGGTTTGATTTTATTGCACTATCAACCTGCCTAAAAAAAGTTCTATCCTCTCCCCCCCCCCCTATACAACATTAATTATCGTTGTCAAAAGTATATTATCGTATGATCCTATATAAAAATATATGGTAAATATATATTATTGTAAAAAGCATACCTAATATTAATAATGCCGAGTTAGTAATATTGATCTTATTGTGAACGAAAATATGGCAGATTGGTACAGCCTAGGGTGACACTATTTTGAAAATAAAACGGGGTAACAATAAATAAAAAGTCAATCGTAATCATTGTCTGCGAACATTTATTTAAATCACTTTGAAAACTGTGAATATGGAAAATAATCAAAAAAAAGTCATTCGTAATCTTTCCTCAATAAACCCCAATTCCAAGATCGGGACAATAATAGCGTCCCGTTTAAAATTCGTAGAGGAAACGGGACACGATCATCAATATCGAGACAATCCCGTAAAAAACGGAAAGTGTATGGTATACCGTATATCTTATATAGGTAATATTGATTTATAATAATGTTTTACATAGGACAGAAAAATAATTATTGATATAATAAAAATAATATAATGTACACAATATAATCTATTAAATAATATGCTAACTCCGAATGGACGGTTTTTCGTAAAAGAGAAAACTTTACACTTTTTATTTAATTCCATTGACAGTTTTCCGTACCGGCGGCCGCGTGGGTATTTTATTTTCTGTTTTTATCGCTGTCGTGCTTTGAATTTGCGATTTTCCCGTAAATTTTCGAAGACGCGATGTTTATAGGTACATACCCGTATATAAGATCTGTGTTCACTCTACAGATCGCTTGAAAGAAAGTCGTTCCACCGTCCGTTTCTTATCGCTTCAGCGTTTTTCACGCCGTTGTCTTATCATCCCGAAATCAGCGTTCGCGACCTTTTTCTGGCCTTTTATTTCTTTGTCTACGAATCATCCCTGTACGACCGAGACGTTCGTTCTCAAAATGTGTAGGTACCTACCAATATTATGAGTCGAAATAAGGTACCGTCCGTTATCTAAATAATTTAAATTCGAGAAATTTCGACCATTTTATCATCTCGATTAGATAGCTTAGGGTGTCAATTGTTAAACGAACTTTCGATACGACTATACGAGTACACAGGTTCGAATTCCATTATGCTGATTTAATTTTTTTCCACCTTTTTTCCTCGATCTCGGCGTTCGCGAAGATAACGAGTGTTTAATGTTAATCCGGTATACGCGATATGTGAACGAAATCTTAATACATTTTCTTATCATTGCAATTTGTATTTATCATTATATTTATTATATTTTTTCTGTTCGTTTAAACTTTGTATAATATTGTACCGAGTTCCAGTACCTATTATAATACCCTGTGGCAATTATACATTTGTATATTTCCATCTGGGGACAATAATTTTATAAAACACCGAGAACGGTAAGTCCGACCAACTGATTCACATATATAGAGTAGGTACCTACCATATTATATTATTGTGATATTTTTCAAAATTGTTATTAAATATATATTATGTATGTTATATGAAACCCGTTATACTGGGGCGGGGTTTGAGTTCTTATAAAAATCTGAGAATAGTAAGTTCGATACATTTTTGAATTATCCATTTACTTTGCCAACAGAAACACTTTTTGTGTGAAAGACTATCTTCTAGAAAGCGAACGCCAAATTTCATCGCAGGCGAAATATTTTTAAAATTAATTAAAAACATTATTATTTCTCAAAAAACTTCGGTCACTGATAAAATACATAATATGAGGTGTACGAATTCCACTAAAATGTTATTCCAATTATTTGGTGTTTCACTCAAAAAAAGTTACACTTACAAGGGGTCACACCCAAATGGTGGAAAACTAACAAGGAGTTACACTTACAAGGAGTTGTACTCAAGCTAGTAATAATATAATGTAATATAATTATTGATCAAATGTAGCGTGGAAAATAAAAATATACAATACCTAAATTCTGATATGATTACAAATGTGTACCAGCTATTTCCTACATATAATTATGGAAAATAAAACCAGGGAGTCAAATTGGGTTAAAATTTTTCGGGTTTCGGGTTACGGATTTAAACCGGTTAAAATTTTTCCGGGTTTCTGATACGTGGTTAAAAAACGGTTTTAATTTTTTCCGGGTTCCGGGTTCGGTGTTGAAAAACAGT
>JAIPRL010002498.1:10235-39852 GCA_025469235.1 Pemphigus obesinymphae
GATAAAAATTTCAAGATTTTCAAGTCATTATTTTCGAAATTACGACGAAATTAAATTCTCGATTTTACGAAATCGTATTTTTCGTAATTTTTTGGTAGTTTTTGCTTACGCATTAAAAAACTATTATGAAAATCGAAAAATAACCTCTTTAAAGTACCAACTAGATGCAATTTGCTACCGGAAACCGGGTATGAGTGTAAAGATCGGAGCACTCCTTCTGGTAGAAAACGTGTTTACAGAAAAAAAAAAAAATAAATAAACATCATTGTAAAACCATAAGCTTCCTCGCTACGCTCAGAATCTAAAATACAAAAACCATTATTTTTACATAACTCTCATTAGTATATACACTTTTGTAAATACTAGAGAAATGAAAATTATATAAAAATATTATGAAGTTATACTAAAAAAAATTAATGATTCTTATTGGAAAGTAAGAAATAGTATGGTGCAAAAGTCATATTTACAAGAGATCATACTATTTCTCATTCGGTAATTTATTGTGACAATATACACATTTTCTATATTGTCAAATGGTACTTTTTATAAATTACCTTTTTGATAAATAGAAAATTCTCAAAATGCAATAACTTAAACTATTTTTACTATTTTTACAGCATGCCAAAACTCACTATGACATAAACTTAATATACAGTAAGGAATAGTATTTTGTTATATAATTTGAGTATTTGACTAAACATACATTTTGTTTCTATAATAATAATAAATTATGAAATTCATTAATTTTTAGATTCTTTAGCTAACTGTAATTTTAACCTATTTGTAACTAATTAATATTCATCGCTGGGTTTTAAGTATAACTATACAATATCAAATATGTTTATAATATAGAACATACTACATAGTATAGTACTTACCTATATACATATCATATCTACATACTGACATATATATATATATATATATATTATGTTAGTATCTATAATTAATATAATATGAATTTTCGGATTTTCCAATTTATTATAATGTATCTAATTAACTACATTGATATTAATTTAATTCATTAAACTATTTTTTTTTCTCATTATTCAAGATTTATAATTTTTATTACGCACGGGCATCAATAGTTAATATTTAAGTTATTGTTAACTTTTTAATTTAACTAATCAATTTGGTGTACTATAAACTTATCTACTATATAAACTTATCAAATTATCTAGTTAAAAAAAATCTGTTTCAAAAACCCAAGTTCTTTTAGATACAAAAGAACATTTTTATTTTCAATTAACTCTTATTATGTTACTATGATGTTCCCATGTTAAAAATTGTTTTTTTTTTACTAACTTATATTAGGTTTTAACTTTTAATTTTATCTATTGAAGTAAATAATCAATTAACTTTAACTCATGACTATTTATAAAACTGTTCTAATTACCTACCTAACTAAATTTTAACTGTTTATTTTATTGTTAATTTTGTCCATCCTTTGTTATAATTATTTGTTCAATGTTCATTTAATATAATATATTATATATATTTTTTAAATTTTATTATTTACTTTTTTTATTTATATTATTATTTTAATACCTTTAAGTATCCTTATTTGTATGGGTATGAAGTATATGTGTATAGTTGAGTTTGTAATAAATATAGAATTTAGAAATAATTGAAAATAACAATTTAAGCACAGATGTTTAGCATAATAAAACTATAAATGTAAATCATTTATAATATATATATATATATTAGCTATAAAGAACTAAAAATCTATAAAAAGCGTATTTAAATTAAAAAAATTAAATGCCATGAATCACATCGAAGCTCTATAAATAATTTATATTTGTATTTGTATCTCTGTATTATACCTAATATATTATAAAAAATATTCAAATTAATTTGATTTAATAACGTAACACATAAAATAAAAATATAAACTTTATTAGTAATAATGCTAGGTACATATTATATAAAATAAATCGATGAATAAACTATAAAATAGTTAATTATTAAAGAATAGAACGTAAAACAAACTAAGCATAGTAAGTATATAGGTAAACACCTTAAAACGTACTTGGTATTCTCCACAAATAATAAATTTTTATACATTTTTATTTAAATGTATCTTTAAAATTTTATTTTTTTCATTATACAATATTAACATACTTAAGAGGATCAAGGATTATCAGTGATAAAAATTCGTTCAATACGTTCAAGCAATACGGAATTATTATTTTCTGCTAATTTAAAATGTATTGAAAACAAAATTTCTGGTTTTGGTGTTTTTAAATTATTTATTATAAATAAAGTTATCGATTTTATAAAATATTACGAAAAACTATATTTGTTAGGCATACGTTCGATAATGGGCCATCGATAAAAAAGGGGTTTTGAATAGTTAATTTTAAGGACGTTTAAAAAAAAATTTTAATCTAAAGATTAAAATGGAAGAATACATTTTAAAAGTAATTTATTAATAGTCTTGTGTGGCGGTATCACTTCTCATTTATCTATAATAACAATATATATATATATTTTTTTTAAAATATAATTACGCATATCAAACAAAAACATTTACAAGTGGTTATACCTATACCTATGGTTGTGTCATAGGTAGTGGTTTACCGTATACCTATTATTGTATACTTTTTGGATTAAATTAACATTTCAAAGATTATTTCATCGGTATTTTAGAATTTTCTAAATATACGGTTCTTATATTTATATTATACAATATACGGATATTTTCAAGATTTTTTTAAAATCATGAACTTTTTTTTATAATTTATATTACAAACAACAACAATGAGGTTTTTATACATTTTATAATGTTTAAAAATAATTTTCAATGTAATTTTATTTGTTTTAAATGGATAAATTTTACAACTGTAAATAATTGGTCCTCTTCAATATTGTTGTATATAACGAAAACAAGTTTTTTAAGAAAAACAAAATCAATTTAGCAGTAATAAATATTGTCATATTTTTATTTAATTTTAAAATACTGGTTTGGACTTTGGAAATTAGATTTTTTCACTAGAAAATACTTTATATATATATATATAGCAATCATTGTTGTATAAAAGAGGAAATAACAGTGATTTATTTTAAAAAAAATGTAAACACCGACTCTCCTCACCAGAAAATCCATATTAGGCCATTACGTCATTGAATTATTTTTAAGGAAGCTAGTGAACTGTAAGTGGCACTACACACTCGTTTTTAAGGGGTTCTGTATAGGCAATTTTTATGAAGTTCTAAATAAAATAATAATGTATCAATTTAAAAATATTTAAATGCATTTTAAAAGTAATTTTAAAATAATCCCATGTTATTAATACATTTTATATTATTGTATAATCGCGTTATTTGTTTAAAAAAAAACATAGGTTTAGGTATGTAAGTGTTAAATCTGGTTCATAAAGCCATTTTAAGGTTAAAATAGGTATTTATTCTAAAATCGATAAGACTTAATATTTTGGTGTGAACCTCGTTTCGGGGGGTTTTTTTTAATTTACAAATAAAAAAAAATATTGTGTTTTAAAAAAAGAAAAATTATTAACTTTTTAAAATTTTAATACCATTTTTTTAAATTAGTAAATAAACAAAAACCTAAACGAGGACAGTGGGATAAAGGAATATATTTCATTTAAAAGATATAAATTCAACACTATATACCTATTAATTATTAATTTATTATTACCTATTAATTATTATTGTATTATAATAATTCAATAATATGGTGGTGTTATTGCATACATACACTTATTATACACTGTGCTCTTAATAACTAGGTATTTCTACTACTACTATCACTACCTACTTTTACAACTATCCACTATTTTAATTTTGAAAATGAATTTTTTTTATATTATATTAAAGTATAATTTTATAAACAAAAAAGCATAGCAGGTCTAATCGCATTCTCGAATAGTTTTAAAATATCATAATAGAACAATATTTATAAGTGAGTGTATATTATTATATTATTCAATAAACAATGATGAGATATGAAAAACCGTATACATAACTGATTAAGAAAAGTATGCGAACACGATAACATATATTATATAAAATAGATGTACCTATATATAATTTATTATATAGGTTAGGTACCTATAGAAGTGTTTCTCGATCAATTGACCGTGACCTGATTTTAGATCGTGAATAATTTCGATCGAGTAGTCCAAAAATTTTGATAATAATTTATAAGTACATAATATGTATATTATTTTCAGTGTAGAATCGTTTGAAAAAGTTGTAAAAATCTATGACGAATTTTCGAACATCAATAAAAAATGATGAGTACCTATCCTACAAATTATTTTTTATTTTTACGATGAAGCATTCCAAATAAACTTAAGTTTGTAATATCGTTCGTTTATAAAAACTTTCTTTTATCAACTTGACTTCATTTAATCTTTAAATGATTCATTTTATATATTTTGTAATTTTTATATTTTGAACTTGGTGCTTTAATAAAATGTTAACTTGAAGTAACACGTTAAGGATTAAAAAAAATAACTTAGTAAGTTAAAAGTTCATTTGAAAAAAAAAGTAATGAATTAATTAACTTGACTATTTAATCTTCAATTTTTTGTACATGGAATATTCGAATATAAAAAATGAGAATTCAATTATAGTGTTTTTATGATACCCTCTCCTTTCATATTTATTATTTGAATTTGTTTTCGGTAAAAACGAGGTTAATTTGTTGAATCGCACGTCGTACATCAAATCGTACATCCACAAATGTTAAGAATCACCCTGACCTAGTGCATAATTATAATCATTACTTATTACAAATGTATATAGGATACAGGCTTAATATGACATACCATTTTTTAAACTTGACTTTTGAAAGTTAATATTATAAGTTAAAACTTTAAACTTAGACTATATACTTATTTCTATCTCGTACACAAATATAAATGAACACATTTTTATAAAATTAATTATTTTTTTCAAAAAATTAAATTTTTTAAAAGTTATATTCTATGTCATTTTACCCTGAGAGGTTGGATAAAATGACATACCTACTTTCAATACTTTCAAAAATTGTTTTTTTTTTTTTTTAATATACCTATATAAATATTATTTATTAATTGCTTAATTTAATTGATTTTTTGTTATTTAAACAAATTAAATATTCTTTAATAATACATTTAGATCACTAATAATACAATATTCATAAATATACCCCTATGTCATTTTGCCCGATAATGTAAACGTTTTTAAGACTATTTTCTCATATAATTAATACCTGCAGTAAGCTATAGTTTATTATATAGTTAGATCATAGGTTACATTTTGTTTTAAACCATTGGATGGCAAAAATATTAAATAAAAGTATTATTATATTTTTAAATTAATCTAATTAAATGATAAAAAAAAATCATTAGCACGAAAAACACATTTTTATTTATTAATTTTTTCATAAGATATATATAAGTTATCAATGTTTGGAATAACATCAAGGAGCCTATAACAAGGAATGGCTATATGAAAGAACATTTGAAACGCTAAAGGTTGACATACATTGAGACTATAAACCTAATAATGTACTATTGTACCTACCTAGATTTAATTTTTATACCTAATATAAAAAAAAATATTATTGTGACGTTCGTTATAAATTCGTAACATTACGAAATTCAACTTACAATTTTGTATGGTAAATATACGTAACTGTATAATACTATAACATTATTAAATATTTAAATATTAATTGTCAACATTATTATTATTTTTATAACATTGTAATTAAATATTGTCATATTATAATATGCTGCTATCTAGTCTTTTGTTTTAAACTAAAGGTTGCAGAATGGCCTTTATTGAAATTTAGTTGATTCACATTAAAGTATCTGCTAGTAAATGTAATGGCCTCTCCTTATATTATATACTCTAAGGTCTATAATGCACATAATAAGGAAACTATTTAGTCATCAAATAACAATATTTCCAATCATAATATTAATAATAATAGCTGGTTTCCTCTATATTAAATTAAACCAGTACATAGAATATTAGTCAATGTATAAATTGTAAATAATAAACATTGTTTACATTAAATAAATATTACTTTTCATATTAAAAAAACAACAACAATACTGTAATTAATGCCACATAACACAAACACTTTAACGTTGACGCCATTTGTAATCGTTAAACTGTGAAGTTATATTATTCTACCTGTGAGAATTTTATTGTGTAATATATCTCAATAATATTAATTAATAATATAGGTATTTATAGAATATATAGTAGTAAACGTTTGTAATCGGATACATATTAAATCGATATACGGTTTGCGTAGTTGACATTTTATTTGTTGATTGTTATCGATTTTATCGAGTGAGCGTTTATTTTATTATTATCGTAGCTGTAATATTTCTTTTAGATTTTGGCAGAGATTGCAAATAACGATTTTTTTTAAGGTAAAAATGATTAAATATACACTGTCACGCACATATGATTTGTATGTTTTTTTTACATTGACTGATATTTTAAAATGTATTGCATTAGTGATTTGACTGACGATGGTTCAATTATGAGGACAGCACATTTATTTGTTTGTTATTTTCTAAATTTAAATTTTAAACAGCCATATAATAATTTTAAATTAAAATAATTGAAGTATCCACTAAGTTATCTACCTATTTTTAATTAATTTTTTTAAAAGAAACTGATATAGGTATAATTAGATATATCTTTCACATATTTTTATTTGATAATAACTAATAAGTGTTTAAACTATAAGTTTAACCATAAACGCTACAGTTAAAATTTGTATACATTTGCTATTAAAGGCGGAGACAAGAATAATGTGAGTGTCCTCTTGTTAAAACCTGACAGTAGATAAATACAAATCAATACTTTCGCAGACATATGATTATTGATATTCAAAATTAACTTAATTGAAAAAGTGGGAAAATCATAATTTAAGTTGACGGTAATGTAACGGGAGTTAAAATTAAGTTAATATAACTTTAAATCATTCCGTTAAGTTTAAAAGCCAAGATTAAACGTTAATTTTTCGTTTATGTTCATCTTCGTATTTAACTGCAATGCATTATTATGATTTTTTCTAAAAAAATACACTATTTCAATCGTTTTAGTCCCATAGACACATAAAAGATTCATTAGTAAAAGTAAAACCTATTACTTAAATATAATTAGTGCAAGCTAATAAACTATAATAACAATAATAATATCCAACAGCAAGCGAAGCCATTTAGTAAGCAATATGGATAATTTGCACTTATAATAATTGAAGATATAAATATGAAATAATTCTCAATACATATTAGATATATACTAGATTACTTACATACTATTACTACTGTCAGCGGCGGTGTAGTGAACTATGCATTTCAGGGGTTATTTAAAGGATTGGTAAATGAGTACTTTGGTGGTATAATGGGGTATACTCGTATATATATAAATATTTATATAAAATATGAACCATACATGTACTTGGAAATTATATATTCTTAAGTATTTTATAAGTTAATTTAGCATTACGTGGGATTAATGCGTATAATTGATTTCAAAGGGGTCCGCAGTGTGAGACAAGTAGAGGTATATGAATATGATTCCACTTGTCTTTTTGAAAATTTTAAAATGTCAAATTATACAGTATATTAAGTACTATGTAATAATTTATAGGTATTAAAATATTTGTAATTTAAAAAATAACTTTAAAAGTCGAATTGCATTTATGGGCATCCATCAAAGTATATTTAGAAGCTGTATTCATTTTTGGGTTAATGATTTTGAAAGCAACGATAAAACATTGCATCCGAAAATAATTTTTATTGAAGCTCAATTTCCAACTCCTTTGTAGAACTAAAACACTAATATGCATTTTTGTTTTAAGGTTGAATAACTTTTTCAATTTTGTATTTAAAACAACATTATATTTGCATAAAATTAAGCAAAAAATTTAAAAGTAATATTATTCTACTTAAATGCACTTTTGTTATGTATATAACTAATTAAAGCTATCAATACATCAATATTTGAGAAAAACTATTCAGAATATTTTAAGACAATTGAATGTTGAATTTTACAAAGAATGAACATTATTTTAATGACATTTCTCGGACTTGAATTATTTTTCAATTTACAGACTTGTAAATATCAATTTTACTGCTTTAAACTAAAGTTAGTTAACGTAAGTAAACGTTAAATCGGAATAATAAAATTACAATACGATTTGATAAATCTTCATTTTAGAAAAATTGGACTTAGTTCAATAGAATTAGAAAAATAATATAGTCCGATATTGGTTTATATAAGTTTTTATTATAATATTTTCTCATAGGCACAAATCTCGAGGGCGCTAAAGGTTATCAAAACTCTCAAATACCCTTAAAATCTATTTGATATGCCAACCTAAAGTAATATTTTGGAAAATATAATAATGATTTTTTTTTTCATCATATTGTACTTCACTGATTTAAAAATTTTAAATCAAATATTCCGTAATTCATAATTAATTATCATGACCAAATTTAACAAAAATAATATTGTCCTTAGTACTTCTTTACAAAAATTATAATAACTGAGGATTTTTACTGGTAACTATAGGTTTGAATATAGATTTTGTCATTTTGATACCACAAATTTTCAGAAAAATCACCCGAGTTCGTGGCAAAATTCCGTTTTGATACATACCTAGTTTATCACAGGACGCTATTTAAGTAACATAAAAAATTATAATAATAGTTATTAGATATATAATAGACATTATAATAATAGTACTTAATCATATTTAAACATTACAAAAAGAGAAATTAAAAAGTGTGCATAGTTCAAGTTAAAATTTAAAGATGCACGATTAATGATGAAATCGTATAATAAGCATATTAGGCGTGAGGCGTGAAGGTATTCGACATTGAAAATTATAAAAAATTAATGGTAAAAATATATTAAAATATATTCAAATATAGATTAATACAGTTAAAGGTTTAAAAAAAAGTTCAATGTTAATTAATTAATTTTTAAAAATATTTTGTTAATTAGCATATGGTTACGATATGAGGAGTATGATAGAAGCAATTTCTCTCGTGGATATATGATGAATAAATATTTAATCGATGTTTAAGTACACCTGCCCCCCCCCCTTTAAAATTTTCTAAAATTTTTCAATGTCCTGTCATTAGTCGTTTTTGCGGACGTCCTAGGTTTGTGGGTAAAAATACTTTTATCTGAGAATTTCCTAGTTCGTTACACTACTGCTGACATACGTCAGTACACTATCACTACTATTTACAACATAATACATAATTGATAGTGTAGAGTACCATAGAGAAGACGTTGTAATTCTTCATTGTACAATATTATATTGGTTTGAAGCCGTTGAAACTGACTGAGGACGGTCGGTTAAATCCAGTGATCAAAAACTCAAAAAACCAATAGGCCATATATTCATTCAAATTTTCTCGGGAAAAAATTTTTTATAGACCTTTTGATCTTTTATATATATATATTGATATTAATATTAGTATTTAAAAATTTAAAACCAAACAAATGAAGACAATTATTTTTTTTTAATTAATTATATTATTACATTATTACTGTTATTATATTATTTACCTACTACTAGGTATTACAAAGATGAACAATTTCTTTTTCGCTTAATTAATTTCATTTTCATTTTTTAGCTACACTTATGACGACATATTTTCTAGTTATGCACACAGATCACAGACCGAATACATTGTAAGTACCTACACGTAAACACAAATGGTTACAAATCGCCCATCTCAAATGTAATTTATCTTTATAGATTATTTTCATCACATTGAGATAACAATAACTAAATTTAATTCTTCTGAACGAATAAAAATAAAAATTTTACGAATATCAAATAACATTATACTGATTATTGATGTTTAAATAAAAACTAAAATGAACCTTAAAAATTCAATAGTTCAATAATAATAAACAATATAAAAAAAAATTGAAATTTTCAAAATTTTCGTATGAAATAAATTTTTTTGCGGGCTACATCGAAAGGTTTGCAGGCCACATGTGGCCCTTAGGCCTTGTGTTTGAGACCACTGGTTTAAGCATAATACTAGATCGCGTGCCAATATTTTTACTCTGCGATACCTAATCGAATTTATCAATAACGGTATTCTGATATGACGTCATAATATGTCGATATGGAGTACCTACAACATTATTTTATAAATAAATGAGAAGAAATGGCTCGCAAAAGGCTTCAGTTTGAGAATTTAACGCCGTCTCTATTACGATACCTATATTACTATATTACGATTGAGAGTACAAGGTGTAGGTAGACGGGAAAATGTGATAACAACACAGTCATGCCAACCGCGAACGCTTTACAACCGATAATGACCTGTTGGTCGCCGTAGCCGTCGCCGTTACCGTTGTCGCCGTTACCATTGTCGCCGTCACCCTCGTCACCACATTCCGCTTCCACAGGTGCTTTCTTTGGCCCCGTCACCGGTCCTTTCGTAAACCCCATGGGCATCGCCACAACCGGTACTGCAGGTGGTCCCGGACCTCTGCCCCCTTTCCCGGGCCTCAGTTGTTCGGGTCCTTCGCCGCTGCCGTCCAGGAGACACTTGAGTTCGGGCGCCGACTGGGCAGTTTTCATTTTCGCACCGCCCCGGAACGATTCCGACAGTAGTTGACCGCCCAGGTTAGGCAGACGGCCGAACAGGGCGAGCAGTTCACCGCGCACGTCACCGGCGCTGCTTATGCCCAAGTCCGCGCCGTTTCCCGGCGACGGGGCGTTAAAGCAGACCGTCTTGCACAGCGGATCGTCGTCCGCGTCACCGGACAGCGGTCTCAGCGGCCGCGACCGATCGCGGCCCGTCATGCTCCTTCGCCGTTGCCGCCGTTTCTGCGGCGGATGGTGTTGTTGGTTCCGCTGCGCAAACAGCTGCCGTACCTTTACGGTCGGGTAACAGTGGTTAAAAGTGATGTATTTATATGAGGAGAGAGATGGGAAGCGGCGAGGATCGCCGACGATACCGACAGAGCCCCCGTGTGGTTCAGGTTCACGTGTTCCCGGTTTCTCGGCCAAAAAATTAATCGGTTTCATACGAATTGAGAAAGAAATCCCGATTCGCCGAATCCCGTTTTGCTAAATCCCATTTTTCCGTTGTATCCGGTTATACACCAATCATAAAAGCCACTTACATCAAAAGTACGGGACACTGATACAAATATTTTAGGAGTTTTTCAAATTGTTAACTCTTTTGGTGTGCCAAAATTCCATCTATCAAAGTTTTGACGTTTAAAATTTACCAAAAAATAATAAAAAATTTTTTTTTAGGTTCACTTTTGTTAGTATTACCGCATAAAATAGGGTTTAAAGTTATTTTTTCACGTAGGTGAATGTCCTCCACCTAAAATTGACCAAATAAATAAACAAGATACAATACAATTATTTTTCAAATTTAAAAAAATTTGGAAATGTAAAAACAATGTACATTTGATGTTTGTTGAAATGAATAGCTGACTAATAGTTTCAGCAAAATGGAATTTGGCAAAACGGGTAGAATACGATTCCGTATGGTGTATGGATGATTGAATTATGAAATAGTCATAGAACAAAATCGGCAATTTTTTTTTTCAGAATGTTAACAAATGCGCCAAAGATAAGGGTCTAATATGCCAGAGCATTTATTTTGGTCGTATATATCTATATATAAACTGCTTTGCTCACCCGGACATTTGAAAATATTGAAAATATCTTCTGATTTACTGTGAAATACCACGTAGAGTAAGTAATAGCTAATAGGTTAAATTTTATACGGCTGGTGTAGATTAATAAGCAAAAATAGGTCTTTAATTTTTCACTAATTTTCTGAGTGATACCTACCAACTAATTGCCGACTGGCCTTAATTTTGCCGATTTATTTCCTAAGTGAGGGGCGTTACCCCCTAACTCTTTTTCCAGTCAGCCCTGATAGTTCCGATAATTTTATAACATTGTACCCTATTTCATATGGAATCGTGTTAGTTTTTGAATGAATAATGAGTATATGGAGTTGTTTTCCCAAAAAGGTAAACCGTACGGAATCGTACTCTTGTCGGAAAAGTGGGATTGGCTATACTAGAGTCAAAATGACATTTTGATCCAAAAATCGAAAGGTTCCTTATGGTGACGAATATAAATGTTCCACAGTGGGTAAATATGATAAACCGTAAATCAAAAAGTCTCAAAGTCCAAACGGCAATCTTACCGCAAAGATAGGTAACGTTTTGATCTGTAAATGTATTTTTTTGTCTATGGATCGAACAGTTCACTATGGATTTATATGTACCACATATTTGTAAACGGTACATCTAAAGGTCCTAGGATCGAAATTTCGATAAATATATCATTACCCAGGTAGAAATATTGGTGTTTAATTGATGTCATGTATTAAATTTTATAGTCTTGGACTGGTGCTAAACACCATTGTCCAAATAAAACAATTATATATACACGTATAAAAAATTGTGCGACCGACGCGATGGCGGGTAACCAATGATGCCTAGATGTCTAACACCTTACCTATACTGGGATGCCTACTGTGTGTTAAAAACCACTTGATTTAACTTATGAAATATTAATGCAATATATTATTACAATAGGTACCTAATAGTAGCATTGTGAGTAGTATACTTATGTGTAGGGACCGGACTTTACTGAAATAAAAAAGCAAAACATTGTACACAAATACGTAACAAAAAATTTTCATTACTTACACATTTTCAATGAAAAACTTTCATTTGCATTTTTTATTTTTATCAACTTACAAACATGTTAGAAATATAAATAAAAATCAAATATAGCTATTAGCTAGTAACATTATCTAGTAGCCTACGTAGCTCCTCTTTTTTTTTTTTTTTTGATATATTACTTTTTTTTTTAAATGTATAGTAATTAAAAAAAAACTAAATAATGAATTTTCAACAACTTATAAAATGTGTAAAAATGAATTTATCGAAAATTGACTACGTGGGGCGCTAGGTCATTTTGTTCTCTATAATTCATTTTTAGTTCATCTTTTTACGGTATTCTCAAGCTGATAAAAATTAAAAATGCGTAAACATGATTTTTAACAAATATTGTGATTACATGATAATAAAAAACGATATTGACAAAAGATTACTTTTAAATTACTTTCTTTTTTAATTTTAATTGTCAATGGAGAACCCCAAAAACCGTGCGTTTGACGTCCTCGCTTAATTCATATAAAATGCAGTAAAAATTATTAACTATGTTTATATGAAACAAAAATAAATACATTTCATTCTAATTTTTTGATAATTTTTAACAAAAAACAATAACACAATAACACGAATTTAAGATCAGAAGACGATAGTAGATGATATAACGGTATAAATGTATACTCCGCGCAGAATAAGGTGCTTAACTATGGCATGAATGGACGCATGCAAATTGGGTGGTAGAATCAGGTATAGATACACGAAGTACATTTAGATAACTCCGATAACCATCGTCATTGAAGATGTGTGTATAAATAGTTGATAAGAAAAATTTCAATAGCAAAACACGGAAAGTTCAATTAAAAAAAAAAAAAAAAAACATATCGAAAAAATCAAATATTCTCAAAATATTTATAATATATGTATTTATATCCAAATATGTAAAAAATTTGTAAAATTAAATTGGTATCAATTTAATAAAAGATTTATAAAATTCAATTATTAATGTTAGGTAAAAAGTTGTAATTACGATAAAGTCCGTTCCCTACTTATGTGTATTTACTTTAGGATATTTTTATACAATTGTATATTGACGTAAAATCATCAAAATATTTCGAACACTTTCAAAATTAGTCTAAAATACAATGATAATTGTTAAAAATAATAATAAAAAACGTGAGGAGGAGAAACATTTTAACTAAATATAATAGGAAATATGCAGTGAATAGTTATTTTACTTTAAATCGTAAATTATAATTAATATTTTAAAATTTTTATTCAATATTGAATTATTTCTAATAGGAATTCAATATATTTTTTTTTTAATTATGAAAAAAAAAATATATTTTAAATTCAAGTAGGTAAATAATTAATTAATTATAACATTTATATATTTATTTATTAGTTAGTAAATTTAATAAATATTAATTTTTAACAATTATTTTAAATTTAATTTTCATTAAAAATTAAATATAATAATAATTTAATTATTTTATATTATAATATATATTATTATATAAATTATATATTATAATTTAATTTTAAAATTTAAACTTTAAAATTACAATATTTATATGAAACAAAATATATTAATATATTATTTATTCACTGTGTGTACATAGTTTAACAATTTCTAGTGGGCCCATTTACGTGTAATATCTTAACTATAAGGAGTAATAATTTATTTTAGTATTAATAATTTAAATACTTGAGAAAGTATACACAAAAAGACACACAGAAAAATGTTTGTGAAGTTGATCCAGATTACATTCGATTTTAAATCTGACACTATTAAATACTATATTAAAAATCCAAATTTTAGACACCTAAGACACTAAAAGCTCCATTTTAACACAATTGGTATAATTTCTACCCGGGTTGAAATTTCGGGAGTTCGACTTGAACTACGTAAACGAATGGTAATTTCACTGATATTTTAATGGATCAAAATGTCCCCACCGATTGATTGCAAAAATATAGGATAAAATATTATCACCCTGTAACACGAATAATGAAAATAATAACGAGTGACAAATTTTATTTTGCAACATTTCTTATTTAGCTAACATGAAAGTTTTTTTTTTATTCTTTTATTTTTCATATTGCATTAAGTGTTTCAAAATTAACAAATATTTATCTAATTATTTAAATAAAATTTGAACCATTTTTCAGGTTGGACTATAGACATCCTAGATATCAGGGATAGGCAACTGGCATCCCGTGGGCCACATCCGGCCCGCCGTCCCTTTTTATCTGGCCCGGACAGTCCTTTTAACATTTTTATTATCGAAAAATTGACTACAATTTAGGTACTTCAAATGTAGTAAAAATAGCCAGATAACATTTATCTTGGAGAAATTATCAATAATAAACCATATTATATTAAACTTAGATATTAGTTCTGATCATAGGCATAAAATATATTAATAAATTAGTTTTAAATAATAATGAAAAATCAACTTAATATCTGGCCCGTAATCATTTTAAGTTTCAAAAATTGGCCCTCTTGTTTCTTTGAATGACCCATCCCCTGCTATATATGAATAGTTTACAATGACTATATACCAAAATCACTTGGATGAAATGCTAAGTACGGCATTGATGTTTAAGTTGGGTATGACAATATAATCACTGTATCAATAATACATATACATTCAGCTTAAAACTGAATTAATTTATTCGATAATTAATTAATTGAATATAAGCTAATTACATACTAACGTTAATATTATAATAATTATTATAATAATAATTACGCCCCCGCCAGCCCGTGCTAGATATTGTATACTATTATGATATTATGTATACGGGTTTTTGTGCGGCGGCGTTGTACGGTATATTAATAAATACATTAATGACTATTATTATCTGTATATTAGATGTACCAAAAAAATATGCAAATTACGACAATATTTGGTTATTAGTAAAATGCGTGCATTAACATAGCGTCATAGCAGCACGATGTTATAGTTATTTGTTAAAATATATCTAATTTTATATTAGAAACATTAATATAGTTTTTGTTTAAAGAAAACTAATGTTACTTTGAGGTGAAAATAATATAAAAATTTGAACTAATATATAAATAGAAAAGAAAGCAAAAAAAAAAAAATTACTGGTAAAATGTTCTTGATTTTTTCAAGCGTTAAAAATATGTTACCTACCACAAGCTAGCTTCTTAAGTAAGTATAGAAAAGCTGTATCTACTACAAATATTTGAAATACAGGTTTTCTAAAATATAATATAATGTGTAGGTATTAAATATGGGTTTTGTAAATTACTATCTGAAATAAGTTTTCATGATAAAATATATACTATACAATAGATCCTACCTAAAACAGTGGAGTGGCGAAGATTCTTTTTTTGAGACCCGTGTCCAAATTATTTTTGAAAAATTTACAAATTGTAAAAGTTTTCTCGTAGGAGGGATTCAAAATAGGCTATTGAACCTCAATACTACCTATTTATAGTTTGCCACGCCACTGAGCTAAAAGTTGTTTTTCTTTTGTAAATCACCTACTGCCTAAAAGTTAAAATACGTATTTTTGTTACATACATACTACCTAAAATACTCATATTTTTTTTAAATTCTATATAAAATTCGTTGAAAAATATTTTATATGAATTAAAAACGTCTTAACGAACCTTTCCCTTTACATCGACTTGTACGATGGAATCGCCGTTGTTCGACGCTGCCGATCCGGTTCCACGACGCTGTTGTGGTTGTGATGGGATGACACCAGTTGCGGCACCGGCACCAAACTTCCGAAATGGTAGCACTGGTGGATCGCTGGCTATAAAGGACGTCGAAGGATTGGACGATGTCACGATGGAACCTTTGATGGGCGTCACTGTGGCCAAATGCTTCTGCTGGAACTTTTTCTGCAAACACACAATATAATCATTACACGATAATAGATAAAAATAGTATCAAAGAAATCTGTCAATTATTGTTGACAATTCCAATTGTATTTTATCAAAGAAAAGACAATAACTTAATTTTCCTTCCAAATAAAACTACACATTCTATATCTCATTGTAGAACCATTTTAGTAACAATAATGGAGAGAACGCTAGGTTCGTTTAATATGTCAATTGATGTAAAAGTCCCCCGGAAAAATAAACTTTTCTTTAATCTAATTTTTTTTTCTCAATTTTAGCTATACATACTTAACAGTAAAATTTTCAAAACAGTTACTTCAAAAACTTCACTTGGGCTTAGTATAACCTCGAATTTTTAAATATATTTATTTTACCTTTAAGTCTCTGCATTAAAAAAAAAATATATATAAAATGACATTTGAATAATTGTTTTAATAGCAGAATAATTATTGTAAAGAACCTTTACAAAAATTATTTATGAAATATAAATGTTTGATTCTCTACTAAAAAAAAAACAATAATAAACCAAAATTATTGGATATTATAACGGTTCATTGAAAAAATACGGAAATAAGCTGTCCAGGTACAGATGATGGAAGTTGAACTACTTTTTCTTCGCTACTTGGACAAAGAATAACAGAAAAAATTCAATTTTATAAAATTTAACGGAAAAAAAAAATTGACATACAAATATACCTATGATTAATTAAATTTAAAAACAAGTACTTATCGTTTTGTTTTTATATTTAAATTGGTTAACATTTTTTTTTCTTTACATATACTTTATTTAGTTCAATTTAAACATAATATTTTTCAGTTTAACTTATTTATAAATTACGATTTATAGAATTTCTAGTTTAAAATAAAAAATTATCAGACGTTGAAATTTGATAATATTTAAGAACTCGTAAACTAAAAATTATTTCAAATACCTATTACCTGTTAATTAACTGAATTTTATAGATTATATATATTATTTATAGATTACATATTTTATATTTATCGTCTTATATATGCTTACTTATATAAGATAAGAAAAATAGTGTTTAAATATATTTAAAAATAGTGTTAAAAAACATTTAACAGAATTAAAATTCTCAAAAAATTTAAACAAACACAAAATTTTCATTTAATATACTTTACAGGCTTCATACACTATATTATTTATTTTGATATACTCATATTACTTATATTAGGTAACTATATTGATAAAAAAAATAATAATAATTAAAAATATTTTTATATTTAGAAAAATGCAAAATAAAATTTTTAAATTAAATAGTTTGATACTTTGATTCCAGTTTTAAACTAAGGTCTAAGATGGTTACTTATAAAAAAGATACTTTTAAAAAATTAAAAAATATACATAAATTTAATATACTGAAAACAAGGGTATGATTATATCTAAATAAAATAAATCAACTCGAATTAATTTATTTTATAAGTATATATATATATATATATATATATATAATTAAGTATTATTAAGTACAGACACGATAAAAAAAACTATAAATATTTTTACGATAAGTATATACATTAAACACACGTATACCTACATATTATATATGTATAGAGCACGTAATAATAATTTCTATTTATAAATATTTTTCTATTAAAATAAATTATTATTCATCCTTGTAAATACATTTCATATTGAGTAATAACAAAAGTATTCAATATCTAGATAGATACTTAAAATAGTTCAGATGCAAAAGTTGAAGTTATTCTATTATCCCTTATTCGGTACTTAGACAGCATAATGTATTATTATTATTATTATACGTTTCAAAGCAATGATAAATCATTGCATTCAAAAAACAATTCTGAGCAAAGTTCTTTAAAATATTATTTAAAAAAAAAACCACAAATTTTACTATATTTGTATTAGAGTATTAATAGGAACCCATATTTTTCAGATGTTTCAATTAAAATGTGTGGGGGTCAAATATTTAAGAAATTAGTTAGCTTGTTTGAACATTTTAGGAAAATAAAAACTTTTCTAAGTTGAAATTGAAATTTAAAAAAAATTAAATTTTCCAAAATACCTATAGCTCACAAGTCTAGGTATGATTTTGAACGAAAAACTAAAAAATGTCGAAAACTCTCCTATATAAAAGGCTACTATCCTCTACGTAGCTATTATATTTGATTATGTGAATAAAAATATACGTAAAAAAATATTCAAAATATGTACGTATGTGTTTGAATAATTTTTTTCCTAAATAATATTGAAAGACTAAGTTATTCAAATATACCACCCCCGTGTTTGTATATACTTATATTTATACATCTGTATATGATTAAATCCTAAAATCTTAACTCTCAAGTTAGTCCTATACTGTACATTATAGTATTATTATTAGTAGTATAGCCGTAAATAATGTTTTAGACATACGTCTCAATTTTGCAATATAAAATAGACGAGGGGCTTTTCTCCTTCACCCTGATGTGTAACCAATTAACAATGTTGTACAATAATTGACTTTTGTATTAAAACAATATTCAAAATTTAAACAATTAATTTTACTAACGATCATTTTAGTCTCATTCTGGACTTCTTTTCTTGATTGACTAGATCTGTGCTACAATAAAAATATTTTGTCGGGTACCATATAGTAAAATCTAACAATAAAATTGGTCATTAAGTTATAAAAAGAGATAAAGGACAATATTTCGGAGACGATCGTGTTGTCTCCCCCCATATTATCGTAATCAGTTCAAACTGGGATCAAAAATTGCAATATTTTGCGTTTTAATTTGCAATTATCATCGGTTGATCCGTGATAAGTGATAAACCGTCTGAGGTGAAATTGATCTCATTGCCATTTTGCAAAGTAGATATTAATTAACAAAAAAATAATATTTAATACATATTATAATATATAAGGTTAAACGTGTGTCATTCTATTATTGGTACCTATTAAGAAAATCATGAAAATCATGTCACAATTTTTTTATAGTCATTTAAATTTTTGGACAAAATTAAAAAAATTTATTTGTACCTATCATTGCTTTCAAATTCAATATATCCACCACCAGTATCCTACCAAATTATCTGCCCGATTGTTTTAATTAAAATCCCATTTATTTTTGTTCATTTTAATTGCATTACCCGAGTGCCACTCGATCCCCACACGTATACACGGTAAGATATTGATTACATTCATATTATACTAAACGAATTAAAACCCACGCTATACCACTATTATAAAAACGGAGGCGTTGTACAGATTATATTAAAAAATAATAACATATCTAATAAATAAAATAAATTAACATAATCCGTGGTCTATTGATATGCATATAGTCGTAATATAATTTATAGGTATACTCCGCGTAAAAAACACGATTATTTATTAGCTCTATAAGTCATAAGTCATGTAAAAACTAAAAATTACGAATAAAAAGTAGGTAGATATACAGCTGGTATACCTTCTAATCTGTCTATCTATAATATACATTTTTTAAAAGTCTGAATATTATCACCTATCGGTATGGAAACCAAATTTTAAGATTTTATTTTTGAAACCGTTCGAATTTTAACTATAATTTGTTGAACTTTTAACGACTGGTTTTTTTACAATCGGAATGATTTGTTTAGTTATAATTCGTGTTTTAAACAACGAGTAAGTATTTATATATATATATATAGATGTATCTTTAAGCTATTTTTAGGATGTACAATTAATGGCGGCAATTGTACGAATATTAATTAAAAATTACCTATTTAACGTTTTTATTAGGTACTTATAATAATAATTGTATATTCAATAATACTATAATATTTTTATAATAATTTTTTTGTTTTTACTTTCATTGGTTAAATTTATTATAACAAGCATAGTATAAAACATTAAAAAATTTTAAATATAAATACCTGAATAATAAGTCTTCAAATTTAGGTATAATTAATATTGAACAGAGACAAAAAATTATTATAAGATGTATACCTATAGATACATACACTACAGATTATATAAATAATTATATGATAAATATTATAATTATTATTATATGATTCATATATGTACCTACACGGCTACAAACAAATTGTTTATATTATATACCATTATTTATATTTTATATACAAATAAATAATAATTAATAGCTGAAATTTATTTATTTTACCAGTTTTATTTTATTTTTTATCGAATCAAATATCTAACGCAAGTATAACTTAAAAAATGTTATATGATATGTGCACTAATTTGCTTTTTAGTAGCTGATGGTATAGAATATTGGTAAAAAATATTGTGACATTTTAATTTTAATTATAATAAATAGGTGTTCTCAGTTTTCCTAAATATTATATTAATATTAATTAAATTAATATAATCCTACATTTTTAAATTAAAATAATCATGTTTGTATTGTTCAATTAAAGAAATATTGAAAAAAAATAATATATATATATATATATATATATAGGTATATATCAAAAAAGTATTGATTTTTGTTATAGGCGATGTTATTTTTTTTTTTTGGGACAAGCATGACAATTTTTGCGTATAATATCGAGAATAAAACGATGTGGTAAAATTTGGCTAGTGGTGCTGATGATGATAAATAAATGAGTGTGGGCTGGGGATAAATGAAAGTTTTTTTTAAACCGTTTAAATATGGTCATAATAATTATTAAAATATACGAATATAATAAATATACCCTATAATACTCACTTGCATTTCCAGCAATCTCGATTGCGGCTGACCGACCGGGGCCCTCAATGGTGACGATGCCATAATTATTATTGAGGTGGCGTTCAGCTATGATGAAAAATTACTTCGCACGTTGTCGCCGCCGGTATAAACGGCGGCGGCCGTCTGCTGGATCGTAATAGCAGTCGTTATTGAGACTCGTACTCTCTATAATTTCATATAAATAATAATTATATACACATATAACGTATAAAACATTACAATATAGGTACATTTTATTATTTATTTACACGTTGGGAAAGTCGAAAAGCCCATACTTGGTTGTGAGCGTATACATATACACATGCTACAAATTCCCCGTTTCTATACTTACCTATTTTTTTTAAATGCCTAATTTGTTAAATAAAAACAAATATGAATTCCATTAATATCTATTTGTCTAGGAACCTTAGTATACGGCACACGTAAACTTTATTTTTCAAATTTTTTTTTTTGGACTTGTGTAGTTCTGCCACAAAAGAAATATAATGTTCAAGTCAGAATTTTTTCGGTCGGCCATACTTTCGATGTTATATATAGTACTTCGAAGTTTGACATGTTTACGTATTTTACGATGTGATTTCGTAGTCTAATCTAATCGTGGCTAAAAATGTTCATTCGATACGTATTTACTTTGTTCTGTTACCTATACCCAACATGATTTTTCACAACAAATCCTATGATATTTTCGATTTAAACTATTCAGTTGAGCGTAACGAGCGATAAGTGACGTCACCCGATCTCTAGTTGTGATTAACAATAATTCTATTTGAAATATTTATTTAAATATTTCAAACCGTGATGATGTGGGACTAATATTGTCGTGACCATAGAGCTACTTGTTTTCATGGAAGTAACACTAGTCATTGACTCCTCCTTCCTCTTTTTTTCTTTTATTTTAATTAAGATTATATAGTCACGAAAAGAAAAAATGCAAAATCGGTGTGGGTTAAACTGCATTTATTCAAAAATATCAAAGAACAAAAGTACCGTAACTTCACCATTTTATTTTGACAAAATTACACTAATACGAAAAATAGGGTTTCCCATAAACTATAGAAATCTTCTAAAAATGCAATCATAAGTAAATTAATGTAGGTGTAATAATGTAGATATAGGCATATTATATATTTTTATATTATTATTATTATTATTTTTTTTATATATATTGAAATGTATACCTCAAGGCTTAATTGTATATTAAAATATATTAAAATGTATACAAATTTTAAATAAGTATTGATATTACTATATTAGTTACCACGATAACGAATTGCAAAAGCGGATAGGTGGATGTTAGGAAAAACACTTCTAGCTTTTCCTGTGCCTATAGACATCGGGTAGGTAACTGCCGGAAAACCACTCGCTCTAGTCATTATATCTCATTATATAGAAATATATTTATATGTTATAATTTAAAATATATTTAATATATTTAAATTCCAAGTGCACCATCGTATTTTACACAATTAATTACTTCAAAAACTATTCTCATACTTTACATGTAAGCATTATTTTAATCTTCTCTGATATTACATTACTTTACATTATATTAATTTAATTTTCAATTGTTCTTGTTTCATCATGCTAGTTAAAAAATGTTCAACTATTCAAATTTCAATTAAAAATAATATAATAATAATTCAGATTCTGTAGGTACCCATCCTAGTAACTATGAAAATTAATCGTAAGGACAGATAGTAGTATCGAAAATTGTTAGGTACCTACTTATGTATTTATTTATAATAATAACTTATTGTTTAACTATGTTTACGTAATGGTATTAACAATACATTTTTTAATTATTTTTTTAATTAACAGGTTACTGGGGGTCCTTTTGATCGAGGGATCGGTTAGATCCGCTTTTGAGTATGGTTATCATAACTATACCTATATATTATAGAAATGTTTATTTCATTGTTTCATATTATTGAAAAAATATAGTGTGTGATAAGTTTTAAGTTAGTAAAATATATTATAAATACTCATAATGTTATATATAGGTGTTTTAAACGTAGAATTTGGTAGTATTCAAAACAATAACGTATTTAAGAATGTTTTTCATGTATATAAAGTACTTTTTGAACAAATACTAGTAACAAATAATGAAATAAGTATTGAACAATAAAAAAAAAATATTGGTAATTTGTTATTTTGTAATAATACTACACTGCCAAAAATTATTTTTATATCTATTTATCTTTTTATTATTTTAAAATTTATTTTCCATAATTTAATGTCATTTTTAAAAAGCGTCAACATTGTCGTGCATCCATAGAGAAATACATATTAATCCCATTATCTCAAAGAAGTTCTTGATGTCTTAGCTCAAAAATTATTTAAATATATATATATATTAATTCAATTGTATATTTTATTGTAATACATTTTTTTAATATCCCTCTCCATCACTTAAGCGCTTAAATTTGTACCTTATTATTATCATTATACGTATTTTAATATATACGTATATAGTATAATATAAATAGGATAAAATAATTTATTTGTTACACGTACACGCAAAAAACGTAGGTAACTGTTGAAATAAATATTGTGTGTAAGAAATATTCTCAACGAGATTATTATTCGAAATAATTCTAAAATACTTAAAAAGTTTATAAAATTATTTTATTTGATTAATTGGAGCGTTTTAATACTTTACAAATCCAATAATAGCATAACTTTATATTTTCAATTTTAAGCACGTCATATTTCGCATGATTTTAATGGTGTATAAGCACGTTTAACGAGCTTTTTAGGGAAGCATATTCCCAGTTGTATAATAATAACAGTAATAAATACTATAATATAATATAATCACCACGTCATGTTTGTTTTGATGGACTTATTAGACGGCCGTGTTGGGTGTGCACGGTCACTTACTCTACGTAGTTAATTAAGTAATTAATATTAATAACTATATGACGATCGTAATCATGCACACCTGTATATACATTATCAAATTTCATTATTATCATAATGTGGCGTATGTATATATATATAGGAAATATATATATATATATATACCAGAAAGTAAGGTTATCACATTTTTAAAAATTAAACTTTGTTTTATTTTGCAAAAAAAATTTATAAGGTATTTTACATTTATATTTAACAATTTTTTTGTCGTAGTCACTGTTGCGTTCAATACACTTTTCATACTAAGACACCAGCATATGTATATCTCCTTGAAGAACGTTCGCTCCACGTCCTTCCCCAATTCAACACATTACTTTACTTCGTTGTCGTCTTCATGACGTTCCCTTCTTAAAGCTTCGTTCATTTTGGTAAAAATATGGTAGTCTCAGATATCGTATTATTATAATGTAAGTGTAGTACTCGTAGGTACCTACTTAATGTACTACATTTAGGTGCCTATATATCAGTGGTTCTCAACCTTTTATAGTTGATACCTCCTTCTTACCAACAGTCAGATGGTCATTCCCTCTCTACATTTTTAACCAAAAAAATAGTATATTTCATCATAACAAATCATAACTCATAACAATATACATTACATAAATTTTAGATACAATTTAATTAATTGTGTTTAAAGTTTAAAATGTTGAATTAAAAATAAATTATAAGTTTTGTGATAATTTTATTTTCATTAAATAGAATTTTGTAATTTCTTCACTGTAATACACCTCTGTGCAGAATCTAAATTCCTCCCTTGGGGTGGGGGGGGGAATTCTTCCCCAGCTTAGAACCACTGCTACAGGTTATCAATAAAATGGAATATTTTAATAAAATTTTGTTGATATAGATTAGAGAATGATCACCGAAGTGTAATACAGAAGATACCTACAGATTACATGACCAAAATTTGGAATAATATTCACTAAAAACGTGATAAACGTTATATCATAATGTATATTAGGAAAAAATACCCGAACTACCTATATAGCATTATGAAATGTCACACGGTAGGTAATCTACAGGTAACTTAACATGGTATAAAATTGAAATTTATTATATAAATGTAATGATGTAATTTAATGTAATAGGTATCTACGTCCTACATAAATATAATCGGTTCTTTATTTTTAATTGTATCTAGTTATATTTTAGATTCTGAGCGTAGCAATATGTATAAATATATAATATATTGTTTTTATAATGATGTGTTTTTTATTTTTTAATTTTTCATGTATATATACATTTTTTTGAGCAGAAAGAGCAGACGTAAGGGTTTTCTGATATAGAAGTTTTTGATAGAAAATTCATTCAAGTTGGTACTTTATACAGGTTATTTTTTAATTTTCTAAGTAGTTTTCAAAAGTATAACGAAAAACTACCTTTCATTTAGGTAATAATGTCATAAATTAGAAAATAACCAATAAACTAGCCATAATTATCGACTATATAGGTAATATATAATATTTATAACTAACTATAAAAAAACCGAAAATAATTATTAATTGGAAAATTAAAATGCTAGAAACTTCAAATTTACATAAACTATTTACTATAGCACATTGTATATTAAAGTTATATTTTTTATTATATTTTAATTATTTTGTATAAATACTTATATTATTTACTATACCATAGTATAATATACTCGTATATTTATTTTTATAAATAATACTATGTAAATGTATTCAATATAATTCAGGTATCCCTGCTTGGTCAAGTGGTCAGATATTGTTTATATATACCAGCTACACAAAATGCAAGGCAAGTGGTGTTTTTATCTGTTAGAAATGTTGTCCAAAAAAAAAAGGATAAAACTCATACCGGACCACATCGAAGAGTTGGTTGTTTACATACAAATATGAATGAAATTGAAATTTTTATTTTATAACAAATTTTAATATTATGAATAAAAATTAAAGTATTATTTAAGTAATTTTTTCCAATTTATCCTGAATTTCGTCACTTTGGACTTAATAATTCAACATATATGTACCAACAGTAGTTATTGATGACTGTTATTGAGTTATAGTAATCATTCAGTTTTAAATAATTCTCATTATATTTCATGCTTTCAAAACTCTTCGTAAGTCAAAATAATTATTTTTCTAATCGTTCAACATTCGATTCTGGTTTTCGTACTACACATTTAATTTTTTTTTTTTGCTTTGAATGGAATTTTTGTTTTTACTATCAACAATTTATATATAAAAATAGAGAAGTGACTAATTTTATTTACACAGCTACTAATTTTGTACTACATAATGTGTGTCGTACTACTCGTACTACACACAATTTTAGAGGCTGCTGAACGCTAAAATGAGTAGACAGACCTAAAAAAAAATGAGAATATTTTTCATAGAAATATAATTAAATGTTCGATACCATATACTGACAAAAACTACATACATTTTAGAAATCTATCAGAGAAAACTATAGGTCATGGATCAGATGAAAAAAAGTTTTATCACAAATTTATTTTGTAATAATATAAAACATATAAATAAAAATTTTAAAGTTAAAATTAAAAAAAATTTGAAGAGGTGTGTGGGAAGACAAGTTGTAAAGGTAAATAATATCATAACCAATGGATACCTGGAAGATTTAAAAAAATTAAGAGTAAATTTTAAAGTAAGAAAAATCTCATACTTTGATGAATCTGAAAATAATGATAATAAATAAAAATATTGATTTTTAAACATTTTTCCCATATTATGAATAGTTTTGATTAAAAATGTTAACGTTTCATAAATTACAGATTCCAAAGGTGAATTTTTTTTTTTGCATACTTATGTCAAAATATCTAAAAATTTTATATTTTTGGATATTTGCATGAAATAATAATATATATCCATTAATAATAATATCCATAATTTTATAAATATTTAATATATTAGATAAAATCTATAGTTCGATAACATTTTTTACAACTATTTGATGTAAAATATTATTTTTTAATAATTTTTGAACTTTCTGTTTACAATGTATTCTTGGATATTTGGGTGGAAGTGAATAAAATTTTTATATTTCTGAACAATTACATTTAAATTTGCATATATTGCGTTAATTTTTATTGCATATTTTACATGTGTTTTTTTTACATATTTTTGATATTTTGAGTGCAAAAATATGTGCATATTTTACAATTTTGTTTGCATATAAATCCGGGACCTAATTATATGATGTAAATATATTTATTTATTTATTTGTTCCTTAATTAAAAAACATTTTTATTCTTCCAACAAACAAAATGTGTTGCTTAGTAAATAATTCTATTTTGGCAACACAGTTATTTTATGAACACTCGTAAAATTTTTTTCACTTTTTCAAAATTAATTCTTGTTATTGTTTATATTAAAAATGACAACCAGAGAAAATTCAAACAATGAAACACAATTATTTAATTTTCCTTTATCATTAAATAATTCATTGAATAATAATAATGACATCAGTGGTGTAATTTATTGGATTAACTCTTTTGAATTTAACCGACCAAAAAAAGCCATAGCCAGAGATTTCTCTGATGCAAGTAAAAAAATAAACCACTATATAGTATGATTGTTAAATTCTTGTTAAAATTATAATGGATAATGCCAATAAAATTAGCTATGGTTGCGGAAATAATAAAATATAATTGGCCAAAAATAATTGACCTTCACAATTATGTACCAGCAAATTCATTGACTAATAAAATTTATAATTGGGACACGTTAAATAGAAAAGTACATTTCAATAACTATGGGTAATTAATTTATTATATTATAGTTTGTATTAAATGTTTGGTAAAGGTACTGAAGAAAGTGAAGTTACCACTTTCTAAAGACACCATAGAAAAACTATCAACTGCCGACACAAATACTATTTGTCAGTTTTTAAAATCATTAAAACTTGTGATTGATGAATTTGAACATGAAAAACAACTAAAATTAGAAAAAAACCAAAAGTTTCCAGCTTATATCATATCCAATGATAACATGATTCAAGTTAATGGTATACGTATTAATTTTGAGTAATGTATTTTATATTTATAAACTATTGGCACATATCACAATGGTTTATGAATATAAATATTTAACATTTCGATCATAATATTAAGATTACTTTTTAGAAATGGATCGTCATACAAAAAAAGAATATCTTAGTAAAGACGTTGTAAGATTAATAAGTAAACTTAATCATAAAATTGTTGACATGGAACACAAGGTAGACAATGCTACTATGCTTTACGTAGTCTACAATACCTAATAATAATATAGTTCCTCTTTACAATTAATAATTTTTAATTTAATATTTCTTTGGGTATAATTATAATATAAATGAAACATTTTCGATTTAGATTGAACATATGGGTTCACTAATATGTGTGAAAGATAGACGGATAAATGATTTACAATCACAGTTGAACCAGATGAAAAAAGACAAAGCTACCTGAACATGTTAAAATGTATTATAATACGAGTATCTACTAATAAAGTTGTCTATAATGTATTTTTAATATATTTATCTCGGGCCATAAATTATCACAATGGAGTGGGATTCAGAATACCTCCACGGTTACCTCATGCCTGTCGTAAAAAGCGATTAATCGATGTTACGTCAGATTAACAGCCGTTATAAAATTTTTCAAAATAAGTATGAGTCCGAAACAATGTAGGCGAGTGCATGTTTTGGATATATGCGAGGAGAAATGAAAGGAAATTCTCTAGTTGGGCATGGAGATTGCTCAAGTGATGAAGTTAGGTTAGGTTAAGTTAGATTACAGCGGGAACGGTGGCCGTTTCATCAATTATAAATATGATTCTACCCAACGGTAATGTCATTATGTTAAAATTGTACGGAAAGCACAAAAGTGTTTTAAGATAGATTCATACATGAGCATGCAGTGTTGAGAATATTATCTAGATACACTTTTTACTTATCTTTTATCTTATCTAGATAAATAATGACAAGTTATCTAAACAATTATCTTGGATAAAAATTTCACTTTTATCTAAGTAAATTTATCTAAATATTTTAATTTTTCATTAAAAGAATATAATATATTAAAAAAATACGAAATAATAATTTAATTACATATTATGTTTCTACTTGGGTTCCATAATTATTTAAATAAATAATAATACGACGATGTAATTTATAATTTATAAAATGTATAACACTTCTTAACTCCATTAATATATTTGGTTGTTGTAATTTTGTAAATTTTCTGCATAGGAATATCTGTGTATACCAAGAATAGTAAATCCATTTCACGCGAAAAAATTTCAAGAGCACAGCATTTGAAAAAATTTAGAAAAATAAAAATATTTGTTTCTAGTAACATATTATATATTAGTGATGTTACGAACTGTTCGATTTTCGAACCGAACCGAACCGAACCCGGGGTGTTCGGTTCGGTTCGAAAATCGAACTCAAAATTGGAAATATTCGAACCGAACTAAACACAAAATAGTTCAG
>JAIPRL010002498.1:39952-58569 GCA_025469235.1 Pemphigus obesinymphae
ATTGATAACACAATCAATAAAAACATCGTTAAACGGAATCTTAATCGTGATTAAGTATGCTAACCGCCCAAAAATGACTGATTAGTATTTAACCGTGATTAAGCTGTAATCGAATGTGGTGAAATCCGACCACTGGTTAAATTAACGTTAATCGTGATTAATATCGCTAACCGTGATTAAAATCGTTGGTGAAATCGGCCCTAAATGACAATTAGAGTAATAGGATGCATGCCTTGAGCTAATTAAAATTTCATTTGAACGATAACATAAACAATTTGATACGATAATAATATATATTTATATAAAATAATATAATATATGGAATATTTAATTTATATTATATCTCATGTTATATACAATTTTGAATTTTGAATTTTAGTGCGTTAGAATTAATTTTATTCCCACTTTGCGACGATACGGCGGTCTCTGCGTGGTATTCTATCACTGTCACAGTCACGAGGCTTAAGTAATTAAATAAACATTTTTTTATTGTTATCGTATCAAAATGTATTCATAATAACAGCACTGGATTTATATTTATATATTTCATAATTTTATATATGAATTTAAGGATGCATTTGAATTGGTTTCTGGATTGATTTAAGGATACTATTTCTGATTTAAATGTGTCGTCTTTTTATTTTAATTAACTACGAACTAAGGAGTTAAAATTAGTTTCATCATAAAAAATGTAACTATTTTTTCAACCCAAACCCCGTAAAACTTTTTTATAGTGATTTTTCTCTGCAAAAAAAAATATAGGTAATAATTTAAATGATTTTTAAATGATAAATAAATTAAATGTATAACACGGAATTTAAACTTACTAGGTATATAAAAATATTCTTTAATGTAGGTCCGAATAATTAATTATTTTCTCATAATTTCTAAGATAATTATCATACACACATTCTTATCTAATAGTCTACAATGAACACAAAGTTGAATATATTATGAAATACATCAAGAAAAATATTTACTGCAATACCTATGAATAATGCATAATAAATTTTAATCACTAGAATCAGCATAATATTATGAATCATAGTGAACATTTTTATACACAATTAAAATTTTTTTTTATAATAGGTATCTAATATGGAAATAATAATTGTTTTATTTAAAATTTTTGTATAATACTAAACAGTAGTCTATCAAATATATTAGGTATAGCATGATAATAGAACCGTTATATATCACGTCATATTTTATAAGAAAAACAATTTGAATTTCCTAATTTTACTTAAGTATTTTCCATATCAAAAGTGCCTAATTGATGTCTTTAAAAATACAATTTAAGAAAATGTTCAAAAGTTATTTTCGAACCGAGATATATTTTACTTAATATATAGAAATTAGAAAACAACATAAAGGACTGCAATGAACAAACAAAAATGTTATTAAATTTTGTTAAAGACAAAAGTTAGTTTTTCCCTAAATTATTTAAAAATAATTAATTCTTAATTGAATAAATATATAGTAATTAGTAGGTAATGACTGATAAAGATAAAGAATAAATTTTACTACTTTTATTTTAAATATACAATATAAGTAATAATTGGTCTTAAATGTATCTATTACATCATCGACCACTATAACATAATATAAGTACCTACTACCTATATTATGTATTTGTTTACTATATATTTTAATTTTTTTAAGCTGCACACCGACATCGTCTCACATATCCATATATTTTATCGTATAGAACGTAACTAGTAGTAATGTGGATAATTTTACCGGTAAAAAACTTCGATTAATTTATTGATACGTATTTTCCATAAATTTCGGTTAGGTTACATCTCTTTTAAGCATCAACATTCTCTGTCTGCATCCATAGCAGGCAGTAGGTACCTATGGCAAACAAATTTGCAAAATTTAAATTGTGGTGTTTTTTTTTTTTTTTTTGTTAAATTTGAGTTCTACCTCGGTTTTTTATCATGAAAAATAAATAACGATATTGCTGATAAGTGTAAATATAATACATACAAAATATACAGAATAGTATACGCAGTGAATAATTAGTAGTGCAACTAGTATGGTTACATAGAAAATTATTCTCTATTCAGATAATACAATGAATTAATTTTGTTTTAAAATGAAATGTATTGATAATAATAATGATAATAATAACTTTAACAATCTCATATCTTTTCACACAATTTTATATACTCTTATATCGATCGGCCAATCGATACCGGCAAAAAGACTATAATTAATATTAATACGATCATTATGAGCCTGGTTCACATAACAACTTATGTGAGCATGCTATTGATCGTATATTCGATAAATATAGTTGAGTAAATATTTAATTAAATACTCCCGTGACTTGTGTATTGACCCAGTTCACCATTATCAAGTGATACCTAGTAATAGTTCCAAATATAAAAGAAACAACTTGATATTTTTTAAAAAGATTATATAACTTTAAATATTGTATTAGAGGGAATTTTTTTGTCTGGAATATTAACGCGTAAAATATTACATAAATTATTATAATATTAAAATTTATTTTGAACTTTAGAAAATTTTATTTATTTTTTTTCTGTTTGGTAAATAATTATATATATATTTATCACAAATATGTGCTACAAAAATACTTTAAAAATACTTAGGTAGATACATCAAAAAAAAAAATATTGAATGTTCAAACAGAAATTTTAGAAAATAAGAAACTCATATACCTATTGAAGTAACAGTCTTCTAAAGAAATCGAATAAAAATATTAAGATACTAAGGTAATGAGCAGTGGCGGTTCGTGGTCTTTGGAAGTGGAAGGACGATTAAAAATTATTCATTTTTGAAAAGCATAGAATACAATAATACTTATGTACCAATTTAAAAGGTATTTATTAAACCGAAATCAACTCTATATAGAAAAACAAAATTATAAATACGTTTTACAAAATAATAAAACTAATTCTTATACGTTTTACACACAAAATTAAACGTCTATCTTTCATTTCACTGAACAGGTCTTCCAAATTGTTTTATTTTAAATTTTCTGCATGTGATAATGAATTTTTATCTACTTTATTATAATAATATAATATACACCAATAATAAAATAATAAAGAAATATGCACGCGTCACGAACACACAGTAAATACATGTTAACTTATTCTATATTTTTCAGCAGTCCACATACATGTCGGGAGATTATTCGTATTGCTCCGGAGGCTGCATTATTATCGAATTCTCTATTTATATAAGGTTATTGAAATATTCCTATGTTTTTGTGTTTTGATCGTATATTTATGACGGGCGATTGTCAACATCGCCTTAGCTGTTCGATATTCGATAACCGCACAGATGAATAATAGGTACCTATTTCAACCGTGCTATTACCTACATATATTTTTAAACTCCAATTATAACTTGTCCAGTTCATCTGCGCCCTCGGTGACGTCACACGTTTGATCAGATCGAGGGTTCAAAAATATTAATTGAACAATACGTGGTACCTACAATGTGAAACTTTTATATTATCGTGAATATTATTGAGTAGGTAATGGTTTGGCCGACCCCAAATAGTCGGGAGAGAAGGCGAAGAAGAAGAAGAAGAAGAAGAAGAAGAAGAAGAGGTAATCAGTATTTTGCCAGGATTATTCCATAGAGGCAACCTCAAAAAAAAAAAAAAATATATATATATATATGTAAGCAACACATCTGTGCTTTCGCAATTTTAATAACCCCTACACATTTAAAAATGTAATGGTCGCCAAGGGCGCAGATTAACTGGACGGGTTATACCTCATAGTGTTTTTATACATCGAAAACAATTTTTAGTTTCAACAATATTTTGAAAACGCATTATTATGTAAATATAAATAATTGTTAATATTTAAATCAATATCTAATTTGTTAATAAGTAATTTGTTACAAATTTAGAGAAAGGGGATCGTCCCGTCACCCTTATACACGACCAGCCACTGGTAATAAGTAAATATAGGTATAACCAGTGTTCGGAACGTTCACTTAAAAATTGAATTCGTTTACGTTTACGTTTACGTTTAATACATAAACATTGAACTCGTTCGTGTTCACGTTCAAATATATTTAAAAAATACGTGCACACTAGTTTGCTAAGTAGGCACCTATTCGAATACGTGAGTATTTGAAATAATAAAAAGTTTATTATATTTTCATAAAAAGAATTAGATACAAACGGTAATTAATTACTAAAACTTAATCTAACCTAACCTAGTTAACCTATAATTCGATAACATTTTTATGTTAAATTATGTTTTTCTTTTAACTAATAATAATTATATTAACTGTATATATCAAATATTTATATAGTCAATACAAAAATATAAATTTTTTTCATAAAAATTCTACTATGAATTCTGTAAAGAATGTATTTAAATAATAAATATATATCTATATATTTAAAAAAATATATATATGTACATTAATAACATCTTAATCTGTAGGTATTTTGTATACTATTTTTTAAAAGTATCTTCACTTGATAGTTGATAGTAAATATGAAATAAATCAAGACCACAGAAATTAATAAAAATAAATCACCGAACATGTCTGGTGTTAAACTATCAACAACATGTTATTGACGCATAATCATCCACTGGTGCATAACTACTTGTTGACGTTTGTTATATAAAATTTAGGTACAGATAGGTCAAAAGTTGAAACTCATAGCCTTCAACCTTTGTAACAATAATATTAAAATGAAATATTTTTTTAGAAACAATATAAATAAATATGTAAATAGTATTTACAACAGTACCTATATCTCAAATAAGTGCTAATAAGTGCTATACATATGGAAATTAATCAATTTGTTTAAAATTGTTACCAAAAACATACCATGAAAAGTATTTAAATACTTAATTCAAATAAACTTTTACTCAAATACTTTACCACAGTGGTCTGATTATTTTTCAAAATATGCATTATTTTTACATTTATTTTATGGTCTAATCATGTAAACAATTTTTGACCAAACTTAATTATTCACAAAATATTATGAAAAATTAGATTTTTAGATTCTGAGTGGACTGAAGAAGCTATTAATTTTACAATGATGAATTATTTTTCTGTCAGAAAATTTTCGACCAAAAGTAGTCGAGTTGGAGTTTTGGAATTTATATACCAATGGCCACGATAGAAAATTGGTTCTAGATGGTACTTTAAACATGAAAATTTTCCATTAGTTTCCTTAAGTGTAAAGCTAAACTATCTTTTATACGATGTATCGTTTATGCTGTATGAATTATTTTATAAATGCAAGGAAAATAACAAAACATCAAATACAATAATTATCGTAGCAACTATTTTTTTTTTTTAATTAACTATTTAAAAGTCAAAGATTTTTATATAATATAATAGAATAAAATTTAAAATTTTATTATATTTTAATAATATTAAAAATATATTAAATTTATTGTATCAAACTTCACTCAGAATATTCTTATTGAATGCAAAGATTTATTATTGCTCTCAAATGTAATACATCCACTGATAGTATCCTTTCGAAGTGCATCCACCCCCTACTGGCCAGACTTTTTTATCATGTAAATACATATAATATTTAATAATACCTATTTTGTTTAGATAATAAATAAAATTGAAACTTTTAGAAATATTTAATTAATTAATTAATTTAGGTAATCAAACAATCTTAACATAAGAGCGTAGCTATATGACCAGTTTAATAAAAAATAAAAATGAATATGTTTTTAGGTTGTAAATATTTTAAGAATGTGGTACGTGATTAATTAGAAATATATCTTGATATTAGAGTATTATTATACTACTTGTTACTTATGATTATTATAAACAAAATAAAGTCTTTTTATAGTTTTTTTTTTTTTGTAAGATATATTTTGCAATAAGAACTAACATTTTTTTAAATATTACACATAATAATTATTAAAAAAAAAAATATAGGATATTCATTATTTTAATAATAAATTATTATTTATGGGATAATACACATTATATTAAAACCAATATACAAATATTATCTATTTAAGAATTTGTACCGATTACCTACATGAAACTATATAGTTAAGTTTGCACTAAGCCAGATCGGTTCGTATTACATTATTTAAAAAAAATTTTGAAATGAAAACGAACTTAGACAAGCTTGATAAGTGCATCCATTATACTTTATAGTAACATTAATATTAATAAACAACCAATATTCAAGGCTGAAAATTCTTGTAATGTATTCAAATAAAATAATTGAAATAAGTATACATCTTAAATCCTAAGCAGAGCAAGAGATGAATACACAATGATTTAATTTTCCTCTTTTAAATTCTGAGCAAAACTAGGAATGTATAGTTTTTAAATTATGTATTTTTTTGTATATGTTTATATACATTCAATAGAATACTAGTTCTTATAGTTTAACTTAAATTATATAGTTATTATTATTGTTTTGCCCGTCCTCGGATATTTATTTATACGCTATTAGAATTCTTTCATATTCTAGACAGTTGTTTAGATATTTATAATAATACCTATATAGTTCTAGATCTTCTAGTCATCTATAGAGGAAAATATCTTTCTTAAAATATTTGATGAAAAAATTATCCAAAGGTAATAATAATATCAAAACTCAAGATACCCGGAGAAAACATTTCTGAAAATAATATAAAAATCTAAAATAAAAGTTAAGTATATTAGATATATTTAAATCATTATTATGATAAATATATTGTGCCTATATATTATATTAAATACATTGAAAATATTTTATACATTTATAATAATTATAAAGTCAATTATTGAATACTTTTTTCATTTTTCATTTTTAATCAATAATAATGAATATGTTATAATATACGTACTCCAAATACTTTTTTGTGAAAGTATTCAAATAAATATTTAAATATATATATATATATATATATATATATATGTGTATTTATTAATGATAATAATAATTTAATTATATTATATTATATTAAATAAGTATTCATAACAATTAACAATGCAGATATATTATATTTATACGGATATTTTTGATTTTGATATTTTATCTACATTTATCTATTTGATAATTTAATTTTAGGATATATAAGTTAAGCAAATTTAGTGATTTTAATATTTTGGTGTTGAGTTACTTGTAGAATTTATTTATATATATAAATAAATACCCAGTTTCTACAAAATAATTTGTTATTTTTATTTAACAAATACGTATTTCGAAAACAATGTTCTCATTTTCAGTGTTAAACAACTACTGAGCTGTATTTGTTAAATAAAAACAAATTATTTTGTAGAAACTGGGTATTTATTGAAATATTTAGTTATTTTAATTAGGTTTATAATATTATTATTATGTTATATGGCAATAGTCATTTGTCAATTTAAAATGACCTAAATACAAAGTGGATGTGAGGATATAACCAAAAATAAATATCAAAAGCAAATGCTTTTTTGATTTTTCCGAAACAACAACTTTTCAATATTTCAAAAATATGGGATTTTTTTTCTTGAAAATGTATTAGGTACCTAATTCTTTTCGTGATTTTCGTGCAAAAAAAAAATAATTTTTTTTTTCCAATATTCCCAATTTTTTTATTTTTTTTTTTTGAGGGAGGATATTCACAGATACCTTACACATTACGTTCGTAAGTACACGAATTTATATTGAATTTTAATAGTTTTACTTTTAGATACTTGCCCGAATATTATAGATTGGGTAATTTTGAAAGAATTAAAATAATTATTGTAAAGAGATTTAGGTTTAACGTTCAACTCATGAGATGCAATTAAAATATTATTGTATTATAATTATTACGTTATAATTATTAGGTAGGTATATTATCAGGCATTAGTGCATTATATATTTATATTTATCACTGTACACAGGTATCTATATAACTTATTATAAGAATAAATATATAAAACAATAAAAGTCGAAAGTATAAGCTAGATAAATAGGTAGATACCTAATAAAACAATAATCTAAATAAATTATTTTATTTTATTTTGAAATTTTGAAAACCCGAAATGAAAAATATAGGCCACTAAAAATAAATATCAAAAGTAAAATGCTTTTTCCGTATATTTCACGTGAGACTGAAGAGTGAGTGTGGGCAACCCCCGTTTCGGTTTTTCTGAACAAACTGTTGCACCACGTGTATTTTCGATTCTGATATTTTTACATGCGAATATTTTCGATTCTGGTTGTTTTACCCGTCACCACTATAATATAACAATATACAGGTCGTATAATACCTCTAAATGATATTAACGTACCGGGTACTCACGTGACCACCGTTACCACGAACGTATTATACCGCGCGTGATCAGCTTTTCGGGCGGGATGACGTCCGGCACTCAAAGATATCTCCTCAATGGTGCGAAACGCAATGTTACGACGGCGACGATCATGTACACACGTCCACACTACGCACGAGCGACTGTCGGGTGACTGTGTTTGAACACCGACTGCGGCCGTTCCGCAGGTAGGCGATCGTCGGCGGTGCAGTGGCACGTGGGCCGCGGTGCCCGCTACGATTAACAATAACGGCGGCGCGGTTAACGGGCGCGAGTCGGCCGCGACTACCTAATATGTACAAAACGACGAGCAAGGTCACGTCAACCGCGGCGCGGCGGACTTTCGCCAATGTCTTTAGCCGCGCGCGCACCACAAACCGGAACACGCCGCAGCGGCGGAATAAACGGGATCGACATTTTCGTCGAGGACGCGGTAAAGAAAAATGCAGGTTGAAGGCGGTAGGTAATCCACTGCTGCAGAGGCTTATTTAGGAATTTTCAAAAGGAGAGGGGATGAGATAATTTTTCAATATCTTAGTATGGAGGAGGCTTCGTTTCCCATCCCCTGTTTTATACCTAATATTAAAAGGTTATATTTTATTCAAACACTATTGCAAAATATGCGTATTTACTTCTATCCTATAGAATCGTGTACTTAATAAACTTCCAATAAAACATGTCTTTAAATATTCATTGCGAAATTCATGAAAAAAAAAAACATATCATGAAATCTAGTTTTAAAAAAAAGCCATCCACTCCAAATTAAGGTAGGAAAAAATATCTGCAGAAAAAATATCCGCATAATATTTGTATAGAACCTATAGGTATATTATAATTTGAAGTTCTCGCTTTTTTTTTTTTTTTTTTTTTTTTTGGTAGCAATATAATTATTTTATAATGCGTGAAAGTGTTTTCCTCCGTGTTTTGAACGGGTGTGGTATCCTCTTAAGTACATTTGAAAATAATATCCCCGTGCAGTCCGTAGGTACCCCTTTTTGTTGTTGTGTAATTACAATATTTCCGTCTTAACAGGGCATAGGTATAAGCAGTGGCGTAGTTGTAAATAATGTTTTGGGTATACGCTTCAATTTTGCAATATAATTTATAAATTTAGGTTGGTAGGTAGGTACATACTTTTATTGTGAATTGAAAATTTTTTATTTTTTAAATTTTTTTAAAAAAATGTGGTGTTCTCTTATTATTTAACATCTTTTAGAGTTTATATGTATCGGGGGATTCACACTAGAACTTTTAGCGTGTAACGTGGCAGCGTTAATTACCTAATTAGACAAAAAAATTAGAAAATTGATGAAAAAAAAAAAAAACTGGTAAAAAAATAGTAAACAGTTTAAACGGAACCGCGCTAAAAGCTCTACAGTAAATTCGCCTTTACTAGATTTTCAAGGTTCAATTTTGTTATATATCAAAACGTATCAAACCGTGTAAGAAAAAAAACGTAGGTAACGCGTGTTATAATTTCGTGACGTCATGGATTTTAAGCATAAAAATCTAGGTACGACTAGATATTTATTAATACTTTTTTTTTAAACTTATTTAGTTATTTTCTTACTCATCAGTTTTCTAATTAAAGTAAATTTAGTGTTTATAAATTATAATCACAAAAAAATGTTTAAAAAAATACAGTAAAATAATCACTGATTATTTATTTGAATAAAGTAATATTTTATTAGGGAATCCGATCGTATACTCACGCATTTGTTTTATTTTCTTTCCTATACGCATATTAGAATTTCAGTGTTAAGGGTATACGCCATATATACCCTCTACTACATCACTGGGTATAGGTTAGACAAAGTTGTGGATTTTATGATTTTTTTTAATCACCTCGTTCGATCCTTAATAGACAAATCAACGATTTCAAAACTTTTTTCCCAATTGAAATCCGACTAGCTTTTTGGTCTATTTGTACGTCAGTGTTGTTTGGTTGTGCGACGTTTTCTTAATATTATAAGTATTTTAGTATGCTTTTTTTCTGAGGAAACAAATTATATTGACTTTGCAGAGGATATCATGGGAGTGTCTATTTTTAAGAAAATTCATTAAGATAAATTAAAATCTAACAATAACTGAAAGTACTAAATGTATATGTAGGTATACAAGAGATTTAACCATTGAAAAAAGTGTATAATCGATAGTTTACTATAAATATGAGTATATGGGGGGGGATATTCATATGAATATATGACAGTTGTCCTAATGTGGGATATATATATATAAAAAATTTGGTTCTACTTTTAAATTAAAATTATTTGGGTTATTTACTAATTATAATAAAATTAATGTATATAGTTAAAACATTTTTAATAAATATAACCCATATTATTTTTATATTTTATTTTATTTTCAAAGTAAGTACCAAAGTACTTTTAAAATTTTTTAATTAATTAATTAGTTTAATTTAACTGAAACTGGAATTTATACTATAAAGTATATAATATATAGTATACTTGTAAGTGATTAAATAATGATAAATTAAAAAAAAATAACAATCGTTTTATAATTGAATTTACCTTTTTATAAAAAGTATCCCATATTGGGTTCTATTCCTTTTAATCTAACTGTACTTAGGTATTTAAATGATTCGTTTGTAGATCCTTTAATAAAAAGGCAATACATAAGTTAATACTTAACATTAATAGTTCATTTCACTTGAACATTTTAATATTATTAACAATTATTATAATAATGAATTTTTTTCCATACAATTTTTACAAATTTTTAAACTTAATAAATCAAAAATTTAACTTTATTTTTTTTAAACTCTATTTTGACTTTAAAAATATAAAACCATTTAAATTAAGCGAAAGTTATTGATAATAATAGAAAAATTTTAGTTAAAATTGATAAAAATGAATATTATTAAATAGTTAGATCAGATTTGAAAAGTAAACTTAATGAACTTAAATTAATTGATTAACAAACTTGAACAAAATAAATTTATTTAAAAAATTGACTAGTTCATGAACTTAGCTCAATTGAATTATTTTGAACTAGTTCATATTTTAAATATTAACTGCCTGAGGTTCTATTATTATTGTATATATTTATAATTTTTAACCATTAAAGTGGTTCGAGTCGGTCCGTTTCTAAGGAGTTTAATATAGGTAATATATATATATATATATATATAATATATGATCATTTTTTATTGAACAGAAAATCGCTTTCGCTGTAACAAAATTATGAGACTCAAGCTAATCCGATTTAAATTTTGTAAAAGCCTTAAGATTGTTTGACATCTTTTCTAGGTTTTAATCTAGTCGTTTTTCAAAATAGGAAATTCCGCCTTATAAACATACTTAGTATAGTAAGTACAAGTACTTACAAATTTTTTTAAATATGGAAATTTTGTTTAACCATACTGAACGCTTTAATTAAAACCTAAAAAAGATCTCAAACAATCTTATGTTCTGAACAAAATTAAAATCGGACCGCCTGAAGTCTCACAATTTTGTCACAGTGAAAGGTCTAAAATTATATTTTTTAACCGACTCGAACTACCTTAATAATAAATAAATCGTCTTTAGTTTAAATTAAATCGACTATAAAATATATTAATATAAATGGATTGTAATACTTTCATGCACGGGTTTACAATTTATTTTGAAGAATGCACTCATATATATTTTATTCTGTGAATTTTTATTTTATTATGTTGGTTTAAATTCAGGAAAAATATCTGTGATAAATGAAATTCTAGACTCCTGGTTACTTTATAATGATGCATTTAATTTTTATATATAAAGAGACAAAACCTTGAAACCAAAAACACCAGTCATTATAACAAGAAAAGCCGAATTATTCGGGTGTATTTTTAAAAGTCTTTAGAACTGAATTAATAATTATAATATAAACTTAGTAATGGTTTTTTTTTTCAATATATACCATGTAGCCAAATTAGTATGTTATGTATGTAGATGTAATAAATATATTAGAAATTCATAATCGAGAGAAAATTTGAAATTTTAAGAACATTAAAAATGTACCTATAAGTTTACGCCATATATGTATACCTACCTAAGTAACTAATAAAAAATTGAAAATAAAACATTTAAATGTTGTTTTACTAATAATTTAAAATATTAAAAATATTAATCTGAATATATAGATACTAGCAGAGTGGTCCTTTTTTTAAACTTTTGAATTTATAATAGAGCACCCTTCCCTCTCCTATTTTGTTTATTACCAATTAAAATAAATTTGTGTTAAATTTCTTGTAAATCCATCATTTTTCAAGAAAAAAAATAATAAATATGTAATTTATTTGGAATATTGCTTTTTTTACAGTTATTTAAATATATTAGTATTAGTAGAGAACTAGTAGGAGAAAATTATAGACAATTAGATTAAATATAATTTAAGGAGATTGTGGATTTAAAAAAATAATGTTGGTAACATTTTGCCGACATATGTACTTGTATTTATAAATTCATGTATTCATTAAACCAAAATTCTCCATATTAATTTAAAGACTTTAGACAGATATGATGTTTGAATTATATAATATATAATGAATTTAACTAAACGGAAGAATAATATATTTTAATAACTCATAAAAAGCCAATTGACTTGTTACATTTTTTAATATTATATCTACAGTAGTTGAATTGGAAATTGAACTCTGGGCTTAGTTAAAAATCAGCGCTTCAGGATATATTAGAGAAAAAGTAAGGCGTGGAGATATAACATGAATAGAATATAAAAATACAAACATTTTTTTACATCAACGTTGGGTTATATATTTTCAAGAAAACTTACTTAAGGCATTCCTCTATCAAAAACATTTAATATTTATTCCTTTTAAATTAATTATCGAGGAAGCTTTAGATATAGAACAAAATGTAGTTTTTACATAATTTTTCAACAATTTTTTTTTATAAATTACTGATAAGTGGTCAAATAGTTTTTAAAATTTCATCTTGTTAATTACACGTAAATACGTCAATTTGTCAGTGCTACTATAAATAATGTGTACATAAATAATGTGTACATAAATAATGTGTCTTGGGCATTCAAATTTTCTGATATATAAAAATTTTTGGTCATTTTGGTATAGATTCCCTGTTCACGTAAGAATACTAACTATACTATCGAAAATTGTCTTTTTAAAGTATCAACTACAATAAATTTTCTATCAGAAAGCTATACTCTCATTTTACCTAAACTAAAATCCGAATAAAAACAACTATATGACAACGGATAATCCAAAACATGTAATCAGTGGTAGAAGTAGAACGCAAATCGCTATTCCACTAATAAAATTAAATGTAAACAACTACCTATAATTACAGAAATTTATCGGTGTCGCATTATTTTCGCAAATTTCCACCATCCTTTTAGACTTAAGCCATTTATGGATAATGAAAATTATATTTTGTTACTTATGATACCAATATGATTTACTAATATCAATTATTCAAAATTTTATATCGTGATTATTATCTAATTTTATGTTTTAAAACTTAAAAAATTTATGTTATGTTAATATTACGGCATTCTAGCTATATATAAGTACAAAAATCTCAAAAATCAGTAGATATTATTCTTTAATATAGCCATTTCAGTTTATTGACCACGTGTATTATTTCGTTATAAAGTGTATTCGAATTTTGGCGGAAAATGGATTTAAAAACTTGAAATTTCTACTGTGTATGTATTTTGTATTTTATTATTGTGTTGATTAAATACATTTTAAAATTTTTTTTCTTAACTTCAGGTTATTTATAGCAATTTAAAATGTAAGATATTTAATTCATAAAAAGTTTAATTTTAGATTTATAGACGTGAAATTGTAATATAAGGTTAAACATATATTATTCTAATAATCTATTGATATAAGAAATAAAATCATGAAAATAATTAGTGACATTTTTATAGTCATTTAAATTTTTGGAAAAAATGTTTTGAAATTAATTCCTAGATTACTTAGCAATAAATCTAATAACCCACAAAAAACATAGAAATGTAACAACTTCCGAGCCCTAATATAATAACTGATAAGTTAAAACGTACTTTTTTTTTTTGTCCTGTGATCCGACAATGTCAGGGAATCGTGCAAACAGTACTACCCCAAAAACATAGTGAATATATTAGTTATTACTTATTGCCCATAGTAATAGGTACTTATGTTATATACATCGATGCTTTTCTCAGAATCGTTTAATCGAAATGATTTATTATTGATTTAAAATTCAATATATCCACCACTAGTATCGTACCCAAAGAGCGAAGTGCTTCCACCCCCTACTGACCGAATTTGTTTAGATTGTGATTTATTTTCTAACCATAAATATTTTAACGAACTACTTTTACAATAAAAAATTAATCTAATTATTAATCAAATAGTAATTTTTCTAATTATATTTTATTACTAATTTCAAATGTAACTATACTAACGTAATTCCGTAAATTAAAAAAAAAGGTCTCTTCAAAACTGATATTACTTAATTATTGTAAACCCATATATTTTTTACTTAGTTTAGATTCTTTTCTCCTAATTCCTACAGGGATATAATATTATATCATTACTCACTAAACAGCTCTTAACCAAATTTTTTCAATAATTCCAATTGCTCCCGTGGGTTTATCGTTTTTACTATCTTATATGTTTTAGAATAAACATTAAAGACGTATCGTAATAAAACAGCAAAAAAAGGTGCAAATTTTACAATAAAAAAAATAACTTATACTCAAATAATAGTAAAATCCAATGCTGCAATTTCAACCAAATCAAATAAAAATACGTAGTACGTATTACGTTACAAAAATCAAAATTATAGTGACTATGTTAAAATTAAAATATCTATTACAAATTTTGTAAAGAACAACATTTTGTAGAAAATTACGTTTCCTTTTTGTAAAATATTGTTTATTAAAAATTTACTGCTGATTTAAAACCAAGAAAATTTAAATGTTACACTTCTTTGTTGAATACGAATACAAACAATGGATCTAACATATACTAAAAATTACTAACAGTTTAATACTAAATTAATCAATAATTAATTAATTAATATTATTTTAATAATACAATAAGTATGAATTAATAGTTAATACATTATTATTTTAGATTCTGAGCGTAGCGAGGGAGCTAGTGGTTTTACAATGATGTTTATTTTATTTTATTTTATTTTTTTTTATTTTTCTGTAAACACTTTTTCTACCAGAAGGAATGCTCCGATCTTTACACTCATACCCTTTTCCGGTAGCAAATTGCATCTAGTTGGTACTTTTAAGAGGTCATTTTTCGATTTTCATAATAGTTTTTTAATGCGCAAGCAAAAACTACCAAAAAATTACGATTTTGTAAAATCGAGAATTTTAATTTCGTCGTAATTTCGAAAATAATGACTTTATAATTTTGAAATTTTTACCGAATATTTAATTTAGTAATATATTTACGTTGATTAAGTTTTTTGTTTTAAGGTTTTAAGTTCTGAAAATTTTATACAGCGTTAAATATACATTACTCTAACTAAATTCAAAAAATATTAAAAATCCGATGTCACAATTTTTTTTTATAGTCATTTAAATTTTTTCGACAAAACTATAAATTTTGAGGAACTCAAGTCCAAATAGTTGGTAAAATGAGATTTTAAGACCTGGGCAAAAATTGTGATTTTCAATGATGAATAACACGACTAAAAAATAAAATTAAAATAACAGCCTCGATCGATCCCTACAAAAAAAAAATGATATGAGTTATGTATACTACACCGAAGCTACGCTCAGAATCGTTTTATTGAATGCAATGATTTATCATTGCTTTCAGATTCAATACATCCACCAAAAGTACCCTGCCCAGTAGCGAAGTGCATCCACCAATACTGACACCCGACGAGCGAAGTGCTTCCACAACCTACTGACCGGCTTTTTTTATAATTGATGCTCTAAATTAAACGTGTACCTAGTATCTACCCATTTTCCGATAGCAAATTCGATTTATATTTAATTTTCCTAATATGAATTATGGCTATTTTCATGTCTTTTACTTTATATAGACGGTATAACATTTTTATTTATAACAATATCTACTACAGATTATTATTTATTGATAATTCACAAAAAAATGTTTGGTAAATTTTGTACATTGATAACATTAAGAAATATTCATACGATATTATATTATAATATTATGATATTCCTGGGAATTAAATATTTCTCCCACTAAGACTTTCTTATTCCATTAATATACAAAAAATAATTTGCTTATCAAATTCTTAGATCATTCTTTACATTTGGCATTGTCAGTAATTCATTTTTATCTTACCTAATGTTATAATGTTAATATTACAGGTATAATTTATTATAATGAAAATTTAAGATTTTAAAATTTAATCTATATACATCTTTAAAAGTTAGTTGGATCAAAATTGTTTTGATAGGTCTCACTAAATTTAACCAATTAGTGTAGGTTTGGTTTTTGCAAATTTAAAATTTTCAAAAATATCATATAAAAATGTGTCTAAATTCCGCTATCGTTGATTTCCAATTGAAATTATTATTAGATATTTAGCCTATTGACTTACAATAAACATTGATTCAAAATCTTTTACTTTGGAAAGAAAAATTACTAGAAATAATAAAATAAGTTTTTAATTTGTTGGTGTTTTGCATATCATCCCTTAATAGTTTTTCACCTTATGAGATGAACTAGAGCACCAAACTGTAATTCAGTTATTTTTTTGTAAATTATAAAAAGCCGAAGAATATAGGTACCTACTGCTGTTTATTACAATGAAGTGCATTACTACAGTTTTCTATTTAAGTACAAATATGAAAAACATGTTATTTTAACGTTGATATTAATTCAAAATTGCACATTGATTTTTTCCATAAACTGAAATAGGTATAGGTATAATTTAAAACCAAAAATTGTATTCCTTTATCCACAAAAAAAAAAAATCCATAACTGCAGTTTTTTATTAGTGAATTATTCAATTAAAATTTTGTTAATTAAATTAGATTTTCGTCTATAGTAAAAAAATAAATAAAATATTTACATTATATTATCAGATAAAAATTATTGACTATATAGGTTACATTATTATTTATTTATTTGATGGAAAATGTGAATTTAATTAAACGTATACCTACTGATATACTTTCTAAATTAAAATAAATAGATTATTTGATCATTCTTATTTATATTAATAATTAATATTCAATATAATTTATTCGTTAAATTTTATAAAAAAAATTAATTTTACAGAAACTACATAATATATAAAATAATACGAAAAAGTAACAACACGAGAATGTATCCCACGATATTGTGTGTTATTGGGCCACATTTTTGTTTTTACGAATTGTTTTTTAATTTTCATAATAAATATTTTTCAAAATGATAAAATAACTTAAAGTTCTCCAACTTTTAATTATTATTTTCGGAGAACTCTGAGCTTATTTTCTGAAATTATGAATTTGACGGGTGTCTTCTATGTTTACGGCACTGGACGAATATCAAGATCAAACTATGTAATATTATCTCGATCTCGATGTCCCCGAAATGACTCATCTATTGTTCCCCTTCTCAGACTACAGAACGCCAGATCGCACCATAAATGGGCATTTGATCCAACGCCCAAGTCGCGCCGCCAACATATGCGTTTCTTCCACAAACGGTGAGAAAAAACTGGAAAACAATAGTATGCGTCCGTCGCTTTATTTAGGTAATTTTCAAAAAAAAAATTTGTCTATATTTTTCAATAATTCATAACTAGACGGCAGTATTATTATAATATAGTAATGGCTTGTTGTTGAAAATATACGAAACCGTTTATAAATGCCGAATTTTAACTTATCTACCAAGTAAACTAATTTATAGATTATTATATTTATATATTTATTATTATATTATTATATTATATAGATTATTATTATTAGATTATTTAGAAGATTTATTTCCAGTTAAATTGATAACTGCAGAAAGTTGCTCAAGTAAAATAATCGAAATCGTTTTTTTTTTGTTCTTAATGTATTAAGTATTTTCCTTACGTCATACTAAGTATATTTATTATTTGATATTATAAGCCATACCTATACCTATATATCATTTTTATTTTCACTGTAGGTAGGTATATAGGTACCTATATACCTATCTAATAATGATTTACAAGTAGTATGAATAAAATTATAAAACATAGGTACATAAACATAAACATGTGTATACCTACATATTTATATATAAATGAATCACAAACATGTATAAAATCTAACTATAAATCAACTTTTATTATAATAGGTATATATATATTTTATATTATATATATTATTTATAATATATATATATATTAATAGCCTTGTTAAAAACACTTTAAAAAAGTATTTGAATA
>JAIPRL010002499.1:0-40717 GCA_025469235.1 Pemphigus obesinymphae
CCAGGCATAAACCCAAACTGATTTCTAGTAACAGTTGTCTCACCTCTTACCCTTTTATCTATTATCTTTTCCCAAATCTTCATACTGTGGCTCATAAGTTTTATCCCTCTATAATTTCCACAATCCTTAATGTAGAAATCGTTAATTAATTCAAAAATATTTAATTAAAAATAAATATAAAAATATAATAATAAAATATTTAATTAATGTAGAAATCGTTTATTCGTGAAAATGTTCGATATTAAATATAAAATAATAAAAATTCCAATCATGGCAGGGGCAGTTCCAGAAATATTTTATGAGAGGTCACACCCTTGGCTGATTTTGTGGGTACCTATTTCTCTATATTACATGTTATAAATATTATGTTTTGGGAATTTTAAGGAGTATACGTCCCCCCTTGGATACAAGCTTGAATCATAGAGTCATAAAAATGTATTTTTTAAATTTTAAAACATTGTTTGATAAAAGATAAGGAAAAATAAAAACTGTTGTCAACATTGTCCTGACTCATAGATATTATATGTTTTCCTTTACTCAAGTTAACTCTAGTTAATTAAATCTATTTCTATATTATAGACAGGTAATTGATTTACAATGATTTACAAATCAAATTTCATACTGATAAGGATATATTAAGATCAGTGGCGTTCCGAACGGAATGGTAGGGGGGTGTCGCAAATTTGGTAGAGAAATTGACACAGTCGGCAAAATGTCAATATTTTCTCATTTATTAATTCCCTGGTTGATGATATTTTTTATTTTATTTCGAAATTTAGTTGGCAAATTAGAAAAAAGTTGATGACTTCTTTTTTTTTCTTATTTACCATTTTTGAAAGAATATTTCGGAACAGTTGGCAAATTATACATTATTTATAATGCAGTCGGCCAATTTCACATTTAATATATAATGTTCCCGTTATCATTAAAATTCATAATGTTCCATAATTAAAATTTTATTATTTACTTACACTTAGACTACAAAATAAAAATTGTCTATTTCAACATTAATTGCATATTTTCCAAATTATAATTCAAATTTTCTTTGAAATCAAAAATTTGAATAACTGGTAATGGACAGTATATTTGGTATAAAAAAAACCGATATTCCTTTTATTTTAATGATTATTTAGCTATATTGCTACTCTTAATATTTTTACGTATTATGTTGTATCATTAGTATACGTATACTTACATTATAATTTTTTTTAAAAGATTAACAGATTTTTTTCGTCAGAAATATTCACAATAATACTTACAGTTTTTATTATTTTAATTTCCTCCAAAACCTTTCAAAATTAATTCAATTTTTAATTTTCCTATGAATTTCCATGTCTTAATTTTGAGTTGAAGACCTAATATTTGTATAAAATATAAAACACTAAACACATTTATATACTGTCCTTTAATCACGGTCAAGATTTTAGACGATCTATGTCTGATTTTTGCATTACCTCTTTGGAAATAGTTTGTATTTTCTTTATAGCTTATAATTTTAGAATTCTTGCTAAAATAATTTTTTAATTAATTGAGTTATTTATTTTGAAGGAGTTATAAACACTTTAGCATTCTCTGTCATCACTAGTTTTTAATTTATGTTTCCTATAGTATATGATTTTATTGTTTTGTAAAAGGGCCGATTCGATACATTTTCCTGGGCCGGAAATAATTGTCAATCCGTCCCTGTAAAAAAGTTGGAATAGTCGTTAAACGTATGGCAGATAAACATAATACAATTGTATGTAGCTTCTAATCAATTTAATATTATCTAGTTTAATATTGGATCCTTGGAATGGACATCGAAGAAATTTTACGAATATAAGTCTATACTACACAGTACTGCAGTTAAGAAGTGACAAATCTTGATATATTTTTTTTTCAATTCGTGCACACAAACGTGAGATTTCTGGTTGTTTAGAAAATGATTTTAACATAATATTTAATTGAACAAGAAAATCATAGAAATATCAACACATTCATTTTAATAAATAACCGGTTATTGTATTAATAATAAAAAATAAAATGTTTATACCGTTTAGCAAAAGTGTAATATATATTATACATCTAAAAATGTACATGAAAAGGAGCCAATTTGTTATTATGAAATGTAGAAAATATCGTTCCCCGTAAAAGACAACAACATTAATCAATCAACTCCGCGGTATAATAGCTACAGGTACCTATACTATACCATTTCGTAATTATTCGACTGCTCGGTCATTTACAGTAAATGCGCACACAGTGGTTGTTTCGAAGAGGGGGGGGGACTGTAATTTAAATGATATGATGCATATTATAAATAATAGGTATAGGATATTGCGCAGAATATCGTAAAATTAATCCAAACTCGTTTTACGAATTTTTATACAATATGTTACAAGAAGGACGAGAAAGAATTTTCTTCTCCGAATAGACTTGCTCGTAAATAAGATCCGTCGGAGAGATTTCGACTAGGGAAGTTACAGATAATGCATGAATGGTTTCCGGGCATAAGTGTTCTGACAATAAATTAAGATGGTTTTATAGGTATAGGTCTACGCTGGTGTGGCAAGCGTCTATCGCAGAATATTTTGATTTTAAGGAGTGGAGGGGGCCGTGGATTTTTTTGAACAGACCACGTAGTCCCCACTTTGAGAACATTTAGAATTAAAGAAAAATAGTTATTCATGGTTTCCGCTCAATTATGAATTCCATTTCTCTGGACCAAAATAGAATATCTGGTCTCTATTTAGTAAAATGTGTAAACTTAACAGCATATCCAGTCTTTTTATTATACTCCTCTACACGTATTCTTTTTAATATGAAAACTAAGTTTTATAACCCCAATTCTTAAAAAACGTATAAAACTAACCTTATAAGCTATCAACCCATATCAGGCCTGGCTTAGTTTGGTAAACTTTTTCAAAAATTGGTTTTAAATGAAATGATGTACCATCCATCAATAATTTTCTTATCCATAGACAACACGGATGCTTAGTTATCATCTTTATCCACTTACCCCTTTAATTGTCAAGTAGTACATCTAATACGAGTATTTACAGATTTTAAAAAAACTGATATTAATGCTGTTTGTCGATTGTGCAGTGGAAATGTACTTTTATCGTGGCTCTATTCTTATATGAATAACCGTAAAAAGTTTATTAAAAACAAGGTTTCATATCAAATATTTATTAAGGTTTTAAGGAATTATGGTAATATTGTCTGGAATACTTTTACTAATTTATACCGTGATTTAATTGGATGAAACCAGAAACGCTTTTTCAAATATTTAGCATACAAACAAAATGTTCTAATTGAAAATCATAATTACGCACTGATTCTATACTAATTGTAATTTATCCTCTTTCACTGCTGGATAAAAAGCAGCAGACATTCATAGATTAATCAACGGTAATATAAACTATCAATAATTCTCATTCCCTAATCTATTCTAATAAGAATCTATCCCGTTTAAAATTGCTTTTTACTATAACACATCAAACCAGCTCTTCTTTTTTTTTAATAATTAAATATTATCTCTACTATCGGATATCAGCCCATTTTATACTTATGAATAAATTATTACTATTGTTGTGATAATATCATCAAACCATAACTAAGCTCTAACTGTGTGGCCGGAAAAGGAAAATTCGATTTTATTTTATATTTTTTTTGTATTGGTCCATAGTTAGAAAAAAGACTAATTGGGGAAAAAATGTTTATGTTATTATTATTATGTGGTAGCCTGAAGTCATTCTATGACTTTCAGTATCTTTTACATTGGAGCGTACGGTCTGATTTAGTCTAAACTGTGATATTACATAACGATGTGTAGCGTCTTGCTTCCGGAACTGCGTGCTTTTAATAATAATTGTATTATTATTCTCGTGGGACACGATTTATCGTTGCCCGGCGTTTTATTTTGTAAAATGCTCACTTGGACCCCAGTCAAATGTCGTTAAATAGTCACAACGTTGAATGATATTATAACATCACCGCAGTCCCGAGACTTTTGATCTATGCTTCGCCGCGAGGTGATACAAAGTGTGACCGCTGCCGTGCGTGGGTGGACGCTATACATGTCATGTATACGTATAATAATATAATTTTACATAAAATATTACAATACGTTTTAAATATAGACTATAAAAACATTAACCCGGCAAAAGAGTAGAACATGAAAAAAAAAATGTCATCCAAATACAGATGGTGTGGACTGTGAAGTTTGGTCCATCGTCCATTCGGTCCTCGGACAGGATAGTATATTAATATTGTTATTTAAAATTTGATGGCAAAGATAAATCATTGCATTCCAAAGACGATTCTAAGCAAAGTTCGATATATTATAATATTTTTTTAAAATTAGGCGACTATGACAACTATATGAAATTACAAATATTTTTCCGTTATTTTCTCTACATTTATCAAATATTTTCATTATAAAAGGCAGTTTTTCTTTTAGACTTTAGAAAACCACTTGAAATATTGAAAAATTACCTCTTTAAAATACCAAATCAAATAAAACCAATTTTCTATCAAAAAATCAGTACACCCCAAAACTACTATTCGAATCCTTCTACCCAGACATAAAAAAACCACAACACATTAAAATCAATGCTTTCCTCGGTTAACTCGTAGACAATTACATATACAATATACAGTTTATATGATACATTGCTGTGCTGATAAGATTATCCCTCGAATAATTTATTCGTTTAGTGTACCTGTGTATCAAACACGTACATAAAAAAAAAAAAAAAATTTTGGAGTATTATCATAAAAATAATTTCAAGAAGTTTTGAACAATCAAACCTTCCTTGTATACATCCCTGCTGTATACTTACTATAGCCAGTGATTCCCAAGTGCGCAGACATTAAGAGGTGCGAGCAACATAACTGAGGATGCTTGGAGTTTTTTTTTGCACAACTACTGAAAAATATCAGTTAATCGACATTCTATCTGATTCTTTATTCCGTTTCAATGACTTTTAGGATTTCGGAAACACATGAAAAATTTATATCCTAAAGTTAATAATAAAGCCTCGCATATATTAAAACGGGTCTACATAAAAACTTGGAATATAAAAATCTAGATGGTACAAAATTTGACAAAAAAAACTTGGTACGTAAAAATTATTTTTATTTCCGTAAAAATTTGGATGGTAGATATCTGTACAGTAATATATTAAACGATACAAAAATAAATCTTAGAAAACTGGATTGTATAGATCTGGAAGGTACAAATTTAGAATTTTTAAAATGGTCAAAATCGGAAATTTAAAATTTTTTTATTGTCAAATAAATATTACTATACAACTTTTAAAATTATTTGTTAATTTTGATATAATATATACTCTAAATGACTATAATTTAGACTTGGGAAATTTTAAATTCCATATTTTTATGATTTTAAAATTCCAAATTTTTAATGTCTAAATTTGTACCGTCCACATTAAAATTCAAGTTTTTACCATTTTCTACTTCATTTTTATGTCAAAGAGAATTTTCAACAGTTGCCATATTAAAATCTAAATATGGTCCCAAATTTAATATGAAGAAAGAAACGCGTAACTATACTGTTTCCTAATTTTAAACATGTAAATATTTTATAAATACTCTTAACTTATACACTTAACAAATAAAGTTATTATGACTACCTATTATTTTTTTAAAATTATATTATACGAAATTTCGCTTAGAAATATCTTTCGAATGCAATGATTTAAATGAAATTAAATAAGTAGGTACCTAAATAATAAAGTTGAATAATTTGTGGTCTATTTTATCTTATATTATTAGACGTGGGACAAATTTTCTATTTTGAGGGAGGTGTAAACCAAAAACGTGTAGGAATCACTGAACTAACTGGTTAGTGGTTGTCTAATAAATATACTTAATCTGTGATAAGTGATAACATAGACATAAAAATTAATGAACTACGTTTTGGTTGTTCTCTTGTAATCTAACGGCAAGCGGCGATTATACGTATAAATCGTGGAATAATTAATGTCAACAAAATTTTTTTTACCGTAAGTTCATAAACAATATTGTGATGATGGTGATTACTAGATGATTGGTAGTACACGATATTATAGTTTCGACTCAATATAAAAATGTTAATTTTATACATGTTATAACGAATGTAGTCAAAAATACACAGAGTATAAATGATATGTTGCAGGTTTTATTTTCATGATATTTTATCTATTTTTTCGTATGATTTTTCAATGCCGAGGAGTACTATGCTGGTTTCAATACATCCCAGATTCCTTTCATGAAATTGTATCTAGCCGATAAAGTGATGTTGTCTGAATATGGTCCGTTGACGGATGGGGTGATAGGTTCAGTTGATTTCAGTTTATATGTATGTTATATATGTCTGTGGCTGTGATGATATATGTATAGGTATCATCTAACGAAATTCAGTCGAAATTATCAAAATAAGTAACTATATATATTTAATAGACCTATAATACTTACCTATTTTTATTTTATTTTGCATTCAGTTAGATCATATAAAAATGATTCCGAATCTGGTAGATCCTATTTATATTTTTAAATTTTAGATTACTACATTATTTATTATTATTTTTTTTTTTTTGAATAACCGATTATTGCGTATTGTGGTAATTAACAGACTGAAAATGCATACTAATTATTTTTGTTTAGAATTTAATTCAGCGATAATCGTGAAAACATAATTTCTCGTGTCAAATTGTTTTGTTAATATTAACATGTTGGGTTATGCGCCTAAAATAATTTCGTATGAGTAATTATTGTTTCTTGGCGACACACATATATTATAACTCACCGCTAAAATACTGTCGACTCCGTTAACAGTTTGATTAATTGTTTACTCGGAATAATCGCATACTATTCAGCTTTTGTCGTTTTACTTTGAATATGCACTTGTAACTATAACGCTTTCCGGAAATTTAAATAAGTAATTATTGCAATATACAATCATCAATCGATTGACTTTCAAAAATAGAGTAGTCCATATTTTCGAGACATTACGTAGATAATATATATTTTCTAATTATGTTTTAAAATTACTTTTTGATTTCAATGTTTAATAAATGTTCAGGGTTTTAGAAACTATATCATTTTACCGTTTAATATACCGAAGAAAATTGGTTTTTAATATTTCTATTAGCCTTGCCCTCTATAGTCTGTTAAAATTAATCAAAATTCCTAATTATAATATCTATAGGTATTCATTAATATACATTAAATCCGTAGTAAAATATTGTTCGAATATTATGTAAATATGTATAAATTACCATAGTCCAAATTATTGTATTTTATTTATTACTCGAACGGTGGGTGTATATATATATATATATATATAAATAAAATATATTAGGTTTTTGTTAAATATATAGCCATAAAAATTACAATCAAAACTGAGTGTCTAAAAATATGGTCATTATAGGTATATTGAAAATATATCATCAGTCTGTTTATAATATATAGGTATTATATTTTATATTCTTTTAATTTTTATATTAATTTTGAAATACTGAAATACTGCAGTTTATAAATAATATTAAATTTTCAATTTTTTTCTTATTATTTAAATTTTTAAATACTTAATATTCCATTTGTGTGCTATGAGTTATTGTATTTTACGTTGTTGATTTAAAATAAATAACTGTTATTCTATAAAATGAAAAAATTATATATTTTATTGCATTATGGATATATTGAAATTTTTATTCATGTAAATTATAAAATAGCAATATATTTTTCTCTCATCTTTATACGTTTTTGAATCGGTTTTTACCATTTTTTCTATTATCTATACAATTGAATTAATATGACCATAAAAGAAAATGATTTGTTTAAATATAAAATATATTATATTATAAATAAGTTTTCTTAAGAGGATGTTACACTCACATTTGTTGTCTCTGTCTACCTAACAGATAATATAGCAAAATCACACTACGCAGAATTGAAATTTTGGCGTTTAGGTTAAATTTAGAGTATAAACACCTATTATAAAATTTAAAGCGTGGAATGTTTTCGAGTGAACCTCATGGGCATTTTGTAAAATATCGTCTGACGAAAAAGTTAAAGCTATTTAAAAACTAAAAATGCCGTAACTTTTTTTTGTGACAATATTTTACAAAAAGTCCATGAGGTTCACTCGAAATTATTCTTCTCGTTAAATTTGATAATAGGGGTTTAAGCTCTAAATCTAACCAAAATGCCATAATTTCAATTTTGCGTTGTACAATTTTGCTATATTGCCAAGTAGATGGACGGAGACAGAAAATGCGGGTATAGCATCGTCTTAAGCAAAACGGAAAGTTTCTTAATAATAATAATAATAATAATAATAATAAATAATAATTTTAATTATTATAATAACACTTATTCATTTCGATAAATAATATTTTAAAATTAGTTGTACATACATTTAAGATGTAAAATGAATTACTATTAAGTTCAACATATTAAAACAAAAAAAAAAAAAATGTATACACATAAATTTTTTTTTTAATTGTTTTAATATATAATAATAAAATATATTATAATGTATGTTTTAAGAAATAAATGTATTATTCAATTCAAATTGTAGGGGAGATAATAAATGTTATGTTTTTATTTTTGCTATCAATATAATACATTGTTTTCGTTAATTAATATAAATGTATACGTTTAAATTGAACTAAATGATTATAATAAAAATTGAATTTTTTTCTGTTATCGTTAATTTTTTCAATTTTATTCGTTTAAAAACGTTTTTCAACACTAATTTGTATAGTACTTATCTACCTACATATATTGAATGAGTGTTCATTATTCTAATCATGGATTCAAGATCGTAATTTTTGCAATAAGCAAATTGTATTCTATTGTTTTACATATTATAATATAATATATATTTTCTTTATTACAGTAAACTAATTTGCTTAAATTATCTTTTGTATTTCATTCTACTAAATGTATATTGCATCCCATATACATTTCTGAAACGACGACACTGCTTAATTATATTATATACTTATATACCTACATGGTTTATACGTTTATACTCAATATATGTAACTCAGACTTCAATTGAAGTTAAATTATATAAAAGAAAAATAAGTCCAGACGGTGGAGCAATGCATTTTTTCTTATGTATGTATGTATGTATGTATGTATGTATGTATGTATGTATGTATGTATGTATGTATGTATGTATGTATGTATGTATGTATGTATGTATGTATATAAGGTATCATCTAGAGCCAACTTCCTATCGATATAACAAATAATAGGTACTAATATTGATTACAGAAAAAATGAAAATAAAATATAATGTGAATAGTATATTGTAAAGTCGATAGTTTACGATCAGAATCTAAAAATTGACCAAATTCTGACCCCGCAGTTCATACGATGCGGACACGTGGCACCTCGTAACACACGTATACCGCCTATGATCTATATAAAACACCGTACTAGCCTACCTGCTGACCAGTGGCTACTATAATATTATAATAATATTAAATACAATCTGATATATATATATATAAATATAGGTACGTATATAATAATAGTGTTATACACGCCCGATAAGTGCAGTGGTAAGTCTGTGATTTTGTGTAATTATTTTTAAACGCCGGACGCGATCGAAATACGGAAGGAGACGGACGATTATACGGACGGGGCTAAGTATATACCTGTTCTATATTATGTACATATATATATATATATATATATATACGCGAAATGGCGTTTTGAAAATAAAAACACATATAGATAAAAAAAAAAAAGGAAAAAAAATACCGAAAAATCCAGTTTGCGATAACGCACATATTATTATTATTATTATTATTATTACAATAATGTTATACGCACGGTCATCGAGCAGTGTAGGGGTGACGGCTTCATATATTATAATAATAATATACGTATACCTAATTATAATACTATATTAATATTGATTATAAATATTACGCGTATTCCAGTGTAATGGAAAGAAAACAGATAATATAGCCTTCGGGCCGGTACATATAATAATAATAATAATAATAATAATAATAACATCGCATAGTGGTGGAGGCGATTGTAGCGTGACGGATGCCTACTATTTTTCGGAGGTCGGACCGCGAGAGACGGGAACGCGCGGAGAACCGACCTTGTCCCGGTGGGGGCGTGCGGAGGAATCTCGACGGCAGCATCGGCAGCAGGTGGACCACTGGCCCGGCAGCGAACGAGATATCGTATTATAATATTATGTATTTTAACGTACTGCACACGCACACGTATATAGGCGGTGGCCGAGTTCTAACAAGTCGCTCTGTGTTATCATCGTCGGACACACACACACACGTAGTACACAACAATCACGTGTATACATTATTATTATAAGTACGCGCGTGATCTTTAATTAACTGAAAAAAATCTACACGCGCGCGCGGGCGTATGTTAGCGGATATTCCGAGAGACGGATGCTGCGCGCGCGGTGGCTATGCACCCGAGGCGAGTCGGTCGGTCCTGTCGGTATTTAGCCAAGCGCGCATTGTATAATGTGGATAACACACACACGTCGTATAATCATATCGAATGTATTCAAGAATTTTCGGAAGTCGAACGCATTTCAGACCAGAGTCTGATTTACGCCAATTTAACGTTCCGGAAGAATGATTATATTTTTGCTAAGTCAACGTTAATTTTTGCGTTATATAACGTTTTTCAGTTTATAACGTAATTTTCCTTTCCGTTATAACGTTTTTCGTATTGATTAGACCCTAAACCCGGATTGACGGATTCAATCCGTAATCCGGTTGAAACTGTTTGAATCCAGAATCCGGATTGTAAATTTTGATCCAGATTATGAATTGGTCGAAAGAATGCTCATCACTATTACGGACCACGGACCACATTATAACATAATATGTGTACATTGACAGTGTAAGTAAGAAATAATACGAGATAACTTCAAAATTAATAAGAAATAGAAAGAAAATATGAAAAAGCGAGAAAAGAAAAAAAGAAAAATAAAGAAAACGGGTCTAGAATACTAACTAGAATTAGAATAGAATGTTTTTTTTCTTTTTTAATGGGTCTTTTATTAATTCCAAACGATAAAAGCGTTAGAATAGAAATCGATATAATCTATAATCGATATTTTCTTTTTGTTAATAGTGAAAATAATTTATATAAATTATATTTATATGTATTGAGGCCAGAGTATGTTTTACACGAATTTAACGTTCGGGATGAAATATTATATTTTCTCAGCTACGGACAAGGCTTGAAAATGTTATTCATTTTGCTTTATAACGTTTTTTATTTAAAACATTATTTTATTGTGTTATAACGTTTTTCGTTTTATAACGTTTCGATTTTTTTCCCGTTATATAACGTTATTTTACTTTTACTATACAGGGTTTTCCTAACTATGAATATCGAAAATTCGTACACATGCTCAGTTTTGTAAACGAGTGTTAATTTTTTTTCTACCTTTAAATCTTAGGTTTTCATATAGATATTAAAATACTTGTGTTTTAATTTGGACTTTGGGTGATTACCCATTATTTATTGTGATTTAAAAATAGTATTATTAAAATTTTTTGTTAAGTATAATGTTTTTCGTTTTATAACGTTATCCATTGTATTCCGTTATAACGTTATAATAACGTTATATAATAACGTTTTAAAGCCCTGGTTACGGAGTGCTAGTGCTGAGCGCCTAATCCGGATCAACCCGTTTCCGGATCTATAAATATGCTTTATATATTATATGATAATATGCTTTCCGGATTTATGGATTACATGGCGAATTTGAATTCATATATATATATATATATATTAGATTATTATACGTATAATATACTGTATCTCGAGTATTGAAGAAGTGTTCTTTTAACAAAATGAAAAGAAGTGTTTCTTTATTTTGTAATTTATAAAGCAAAATTTATATGAACAAATATAAATTAAAAAATACTAATTACAATGACATAGGATACACCGAGTACATAATTAACGACTACTTGTTAAAGCTATGTGATTTTTTATTAAGTACCTACAATATATATATATATATATATATATATATATATAAATATATTTCAGCTACCTGTTTATTTTTCATTAGATTTTTCGCCTCCTAAATAGGTTTTATTATATAGGAGACATTTTATTTCCGACATAACATTAAAAATACAGTTTTATTGATAAGTCATTTAGTTTTAGGTACTTATACTTATATTTATTTTTATTATAGACTATAGTTACCTACCTTTAATACAGGCTGGATAGGTCCTGAAATTAGATCCTCCAAATCATTGTGGTTTGTCACATCGAAAATGGATATATTATTATTTGCGAATTCGGAGTCTGTGTATTCTTCCACACAAACAGATTCATTAACATTTTCCTTTTTAATAAATAAATCAAAACAACCATAGGTATGGGTTTATGAAAACCAAACATTTTTTTTTTATACTAAGCGAAATGTTCTTACGTCTCTTAGTAAAAGTATCTATATAAATACATTTAAATGTAATAATTTTTTGAACCATTTTTGAGGGAGCTTGCCAAACTTTTAAGAAAGCTAAGCCCTCTCAATTCCTCCTTGATTTTCGCCAGTGCGTTTAATACTGTACACCTACTGGACACAGACAAATATTCATTCAAGTACGAAGAGTTCGTTTATGTAATTGTGTATTATCACTGATGTTTAATGTTCATCGCACAATATTGGAATCAAAGTATAAAAATATATCGATGTAATTAGATAAATCAGGTGTACCGATAAAATATGACTGATTTAATATCATGTAACAAAAATAGCTTCAGTTTAATATTGCATGGACAAAATATCACCAGTATATTTGAATGAAGTTAAAATAACCTAAATTATAGCAGGTAGTCTAAATACGCCAAGGAATAAACGTACATTTCAAAACGGACAAAGTACTATTGGGCTGAAAATGTAAAAAAGTAGTTGAGGATTATTTATTTATTTATTTATTTATTTATATTAAATACGGGGCGAGCTCAATTACATTGTATAGTAAACATGAAAATCAAAAAGAAAAATTACAAATAATTAAGATTAAATAGACAAAAATTAACACTCAGAACTAAAGAATAAAGTGTCCTCATTGGCCAGTTTCATCATACGGATAGTAGGGCAATTAGTTAAATAATTACTGCGGCTAAAAGGAATACAAAAAGGGAAGGAGTATCTGGAATAAAAAGTTAGAACTCTGAAATTAACTTTAGACAGGAGGGCAGGGGCATTAATAAGTTTAGAAAGAAACGTAAGATTACCCTGTTTCCTCTTATCACACAGAGTAGACAAACAAAAACGTTTCAATACAGGTTCATACTCATGGGTGTGCACTCAATGTGTAATGCGAAAGCGGCAAATTTCAAAAATTTCCGCTAAACTCTTTCCAGCTGACAACTACCATCGAGTGTGCATGGTTCCCAAATAAATAAACCATACTCCAAAACAGACCGGACGAAAGAGGAATATGAGGTCTAAGAGAACTGGACAATTTAAAATCAACCGAAATTCTCTTAATAAATCCGAGAAGCTTCAATGCCTTGCATAAAATTTTCTCTATATGGGTCTGAAAAATTTAGCGACCGATCAAAAGAAATACCAAGGTCTATAACACAATCACCTGAGTATTTTAGAGCAAAATTGTTAACAGAGTATTGAAACATGATATTATCGCAGGAACGAGTGTAGATCATGGTATGACATTTAGAAATACTAAGCTCCAAGCCGAGTCTCCGAACCCAACGAGTGACAGAATTAAGATCATATTGTAACAGTTGACAATCATCGGTGGAGCTAATACGGAGAAATAGCTTAATATCATCAGCAAAAATAAGTAGTTTACAGTGTTCTACCACATCTTTGATACCATTAACAAATAGTGCAAATAAAATAGGAGATAGATGCCTTCCTTGATGTACACCAGAGGTTACATTAACTGTGCTGGAATAAATACCATTAATCTTGACGAGCTGTTTCCTTTCAGACAAATAGAAACGGAACCAAGATAATAGAGGATCACCGAACCCAAGATTTAATAAAACTTTCAACAAAGCACGGTGGTTCACCCGGTCAAAGGCCTTGGCGAAGTCCAAATAAATGGAATCAACCTGCGAATGCTCACTAAAGGCCTCATAAACGTATTCAGTAAAAATTAAATTACAGGTCGTAACAGAACGCCCAGGGCGAAATCCGTGTTGTTCATCGATAATGATACTATTAATAGGTCTATAAATGGACTGTAAAACAAATGACTCAAATAGTTTGGCAAGGTGACTGATAATACTGATTAGTCTATAATTAATGACATCCGTAATGTCACCAGACTTAAAAATCGGAGTAAAAAGATTTACTGTAAATAAGAAATAGCGGAAAACACAACACGGACCTAAGATTATAAATAAAAGAACCTGAGAGGCCATCAGGACCGACCGATTTAGTAAGACGTAGTTTGGCTGGGCCAGATTCAACATCACTAAGACTAATATTACAAGAAGAAGGAAGCTCGTATGGTAAATCACCAGAACTACTAATATCAACATTGATGTCTACAGGCGAAAAGACGGAACTAAAATGTTTAGAGAATAGCTCGCACATAGAAGTTCTATCAACACTGGAAATGCCATTCAAATTAACAGCAGTAGGCAAGCTTGAAACTTTTTTATTCTTCCGCACAAAACCCCAAAAATATTTGGGATTGGTAGAAAAGGACGTTTCAACTCGTTTAATGTAACTATCGTAACATTTCTTTGAAAATAACTTATACCGTGCGCGAAGCAAAGAAAAGGTGGAGTAGTCAAGATGGGACATCGAAGCCCTATAGGCAGCATGTGCTTTCCTTTTTTGAATAGTTAAGCTTTTTAGGTCATTAGAAAACCATGGGGGAAACTTAGACTTCTTGAATTCAACCTGTAGCACAAAACTAATAATACAAAAGTGAAGAGCATCATATAAGACATTAGTGTCTTCATTCGCATTTAAAGAGTTAATAGTATCATTCCAATTGTAAGACAATAGGAATTTTTCAATTTTTACGTAATCAGCTCTATTAAAATCAAAGTAGAGATGATTCAATTCCGAAGTATTCGTAACGGGAGCCAAAACGGTGTCAAAGACCAAGGTTGGGTGGTAATGATTTTTCAGTACAACGTAATCATCAGATCTCATAACAATCATATTGGAATTACTGCTAAAAACCAAATCTAAAACGGAACCATAGTAATTTTATCCATATAAATCATATAGTATGTCATATTATCCAAGAGAGAGTTCGAAAATTATCTTCATGGTATTTCATTCAATGAAATAAATGTATATTGTATATTAATTAAAATTTTTCATTGTTTTACTTACAATAATCATTATATATATTTTAAATTATCATTTATTTTTTCATTATAAGTAATATCATATTATCAGTTTTGGGCACGTTACTTTTTAAAAGTAATAAAATTGAAATTACTCGTTACATTCTTAAAATGTAGTGACATTACATTTTCATCACCCAAATTTTTCATGTAACGAAATTACTTTTAAGTTAAAAACTAACGCATTACTATTAAAATTATTTTATAATTTTTTGTTGATTTTTGTTCAGTGATCTGCATATCACCTATACTCAAGATACTACATATAATAGGTATTATACACATTACTAATTAACAATAGTAAAAAAATGTGAATTTAATATTTTCAAATCATAAAATACAATAGTCAATACCTCAGGGGCGCCGTAATGATTTTTGAACCGTGGGAGCAAAACATTTGTTAAAAGTTAAAACATCTAATAAGCAAAAAAAAAAAGGTTTTTAACTTTTCTGGAATTTTCCGACTGTCAGAAAAAAACCTTACACCACAAAACACGACCAAATATACCAAATAAGTAAAAATTAAAAGTCTTTACTTTTTAAAGATGTTTCCAAACAAACCTTAATTTGCTGACTTATCGACATATATTTCTTAAGTGTTCAAGTGGGTAAAACAGCATAACTTACATTACAACGCTTAAATCGAAATAATGATTTTTTCACAACGGGTTTGTTCACATTCATCTAATTTCAAGTTATCATATTTATAATAATATGTTTAATGTTGGTATGGCCTATTCGGGCTATGAACTAATATATTTATAATTTTCAAGTTAAAGGCAATTGTCGTAATATTTGTTGCCACTTTCAGGAGGTAAAATGAAAAATATGGCATTATATTAATAATAATAATAATATACTCGTAGATCATAGGGACATATATACGAAATATGTATTTATACGCACTATACACTTTTTTCTATGCATTTACTGTTGAACAAATCGTCGACATTTCTTACTCCCATTGAACTGTATATTCTCAAAACAAATATGAAATATTTATAATCTTATAAATTTATATTTATAAATACTAATATTTAAACATTTTTTGAATTTAAAATAAAAAAATGAAAACGGAAAATCACCGTGGGAGCTATGCCTCCATGAAATTATTCCCGTGGGGGGCAATTGTCCCCATTGCCCCCGTTGTTCTGGCGCCCCTGATAATAATAATAATATACTCGTAGATCATAGGGACATATATACGAAATATATATTCATACTCACTATACACTTTTTTCTATGCATTTACTGTTGAACAAATCGTCGTAATTAAATTACGTAATTTCGTTACAATAAATTAATTTCATTATAGTAATGGGTAATTTCAATTAATTTATTACCCAAGACTCCATATTTTGCTTTAATATATTATTTATTTTATACTATTTGTAAGTATATACCTAATATAATAGCTATTATAAATAATAATTACATTCAAATGCGAGTTATACATTATTGTATTATTGTAATTATATTGGTGCTATATACTATATGCAGGCAATATTTTGGTTTTACGATACTTTGGTCACACGATAGTTTATTGGTGATATTTTGGTCACGCGATATTTTACTGACGATATGATCAGATTCCAATTATAGTACCAATAAAAAAAAAAAAAAAAAAAAAACAATTTCCTAAGCTCAAAGCGCCCCACAGTGTGGCCGAATAAGAAAACGATTTTCTTTTCATATTGATCATATTATATTATAACTAAATAACTTTAACAATTTTATCTGATTACAATTTATTATTGTGAAATATTTATATGGGATTTAATTGAAATATTGTATGGTTCACCTGCAGGGGCTCTACGGGTGTATGCCAATTAATTCACGTTGATTGGAAATCATAGTATCTATTTGCTTGTAAAAAAATTATTATATTTAGAGATCGATTAGCCATAATTTTTCATTGAGTAGGAGGTATAGTTCATATGCCACAACGTATAAATTGTTCGTTGTACTAACTTCTATGTAATCCGTACCTCCAATTATAGGAATCGCGAGCTGTGTTGTTAGTATTTATTTTTAAATTTAAATTGTGATTTTATTCATCCATAAAATATAATATGCGTTGATGATCGTAAATAACGAATTTACAATTTTTTTTTCAATACGTCCGTGTTATAGTTCCACAAAACTGGTATCCAAAATATTGTGATCCGTTATCCTGATACCTCATGTTTTATTTTTTAGGTATTTAGGTTTCTTGGGAAATTCCTTGGAAAAAACAGTATATTTACAGTGTAGATATAATAATCATCGTAAGGATTGGTAATTAGGTATTCTAGAATTTGAAAGATGATTTTAAGAGTGTTGATGACGTGATAGTGCATACTTTGATACAGTTTTTATTAGGACATTATTTTTTTCGGGTTTTTACTTAATGTAAATATTTAAAATTTCCCATCAACGAACTATTTGACCATTTCTCTCGATAACTGTACGATTTAATGCTAAATTATGGTGATCCAAATATATTACTATGTCAATAATTGTGATACGATTTGTCATATCATCGTAATTTGAATTTGATGTGTACGATCTAATTATGGTAATATAGAGGGGATGACATTTTTAATTTCAATTTAATAGAACATGTTATGTGATCTGGCGTGTTCTCGTGGACTTCGTAAACTGGGATACTCGCATGTTCAATCATATATATTAATAAATGCTATTTTAATAAAGATATGTTACTATCTCTGGTGTCTATTAAGTAGTATAGTATTCAATCATATAATGCTTAAATAGCACACTGAATAGTGTAACGGAAACTAATGGAACTTTAATTCTAAAATATGCAAACTTGGTAATATAAATGATAATAAGTCAATTCATAACTATTACTACTTACAGGCCAATCTCTGATGAATTAAGACTACCCAGCCCCATTAGAATTATTGTTTTTACAATACTCTTAAGGTGGAGTTTGGCGCCAATCTTTGCTCTAATATTAATAAAAACATTTTTAAATAGGTACTATTTGTAGTTTATAGATTTTGAAATTGACAAATCATTATGGCCCACTCTTTATGTACGGAACGATGCTAAGGTCAAAATTTTTAATTTTCAATGTATAGAGCAGTGGCGCATATTTATGGGGTGAGTCCCCGATCCTTTCCAGTGATGTGCAAAGTTGGTCATTGACTGTACTAGTAAGATTTTACTAGTACTAGTAAAACTAAAAGAAAAACTTTCATGCAATACCACAACCAAATTAATGAATTAAATATATTATATATTATAGAATTGTTGTTATCATAATTTATTTTAGTATACACTATATTTACAATCCAAAATACAACTTACAGTTTCGTAACGCAATCAACAAGGTCCTATTGTATTATTTCCATAGAAAATCATCGAAAATAAAGATAAACGGCATCCGATTATTTTCCGAATGTTTGCGAAAATTCAAAATTATCCAAATTTAGCCAACTACATAGGCATACTATATTTTTGTTCGTTCTGATCAATACCGTCGACGTCGTTATAGACTACGAGGTAATGAGATCGATTATTAAATTGTTAAAAGGGTTTGTAAAATTTTTTTTTTTTTACTACTTGAATATATTCGTATATTTATATATGAGCGAAGAAAAATATTATCTATTATCAAAGCCTGTCCGTAAAGATGATGCATTTAATATCAAGACCAAGACAAAGGTTGAATCAACTCGACCAAGATCAACACCAAAACTGAGTTGACAAGAAAAAGACCAAGACTACTATATTTTTTGTCTCGCTTTACTCATCACTAATCCAACTCCATTTTTCCATTTTTTTTATAAAGATATATTTTTCTTTAGATTTTTGGTAAAACCGTATATATGTGCAGGACTTTTACACGCATCTACTATTTTCTCCATCCATTTTTGGTCTAATTTTTTCATCTTAATCCTTGTTATATCCTTGTACTGGTTGCCGGGCGTATTATTTTATTTTATTTTTTCGTTTGGTGTCCATACCTCGATTTTTATTTTTGATGGGTCGACCATCGTAGATTTGACCGGTTCACGTGGTTTACTCACCACTGCAGACGTGTATTGGTGCTAAGATGCAACGTTATACTGGTACCCCGGTTGAAAACAACGTAACTCGAAGGTTCGAAATGCAACCATATTGCAATTGAATTTATTTTCTGCGATTACAAATTTTCACATATAGGTCACTGTCAAGATAATAATATCGTCATACTATTTTTTAATCAAAACGACACGGGGGCTTAAAGGATAAATCGTTCCAAATAGTCACGGCCATCCATTTTAGCCCGTCGACATCGTAACGTATTACGACCAGTTATATTTCCATATTATATTATTAGATTGTATTAAAAACGATTTTTTCTTTTCCAAACTCGCTCACTTCGCCGCCGTATTTCTTATAATAGTTGCTGTTGTTGTATTTTTTTTTTTTTTTTAATTTTATTACGTACAGGAGCCCCGGGCGTTATTTTTCACGTTCTGTACGCATATGGTAGCTCGTTAATTTGCATAATTGACTTATTACTGTTTAGCATATTGATGGAGAAAACGTAAATTGACGCCTACGACACCGGGGGAATTTATTGCTCGTCGCGTCGACCGCCGACGCCGACGCCGTCGCGGAATATTATAATATACGGTCCAGCCCAGTTTTGGCGCTCGCCTAAAACACATTATAATAATGTGTACACACAGTGTTATGTACGCATATATATATTATAATATATTGGAGATATAATATATATACGTACAGGAGACGAACCGAATATCGTCATCGACAACCCGTTATTTTCGTTGGTCTATATTATTATTATTATTATTATTATTATTATTGTACGACCGGTTGACACAGTAAATAATTTATAAATCCGAAATCACGCCCATCGGTATGCGGAGAATTTCTCCCGCCCGCCCGATATTATCGATTATCGATTATTATTATTTCACGTTATGAAATCGCGCCAGCTCAAAATAACCGATAGGTATAATAATGTATAATTCATGTGTTATATATGTCTATGTAGATAACGTAACGTTCGGCGGGTGGGAGAAATTATCAGCGGCATACCGCGGTTAGGGTTGAAATCAGACGATTTTCTGCCGGGGGACTGCGGTCGAGTGTAGGCATTGAACCGCGATAACACCCGATATTAATGACTTATTATAATAATATATATAAATATTATAAGCCTTGGGGTAACTTTACGATATTTTAATTTACATAATATTTAGTAATTTAATATTATAATAAAGTTATATACTATTCAAATAAAAAATTTGAACGATATAGTTATATTTTTCGTGCGAGGGTATAACGTAAATTGTGACGGTGGATTCAAGTGATGGGGAACTATACAGGCGTATGCCACCGTCCGTTCATGAAAAATACCTCTTTTATGAAATTTATCGATTTTTTTTTTTTTGCTTATTACTTTATGCTGAGCATTTTTAAAATTTCCACCCTTATCCTGACCTTGATCCGCCCCAGCCCCTAGCTTTAAATTGTACATATTTGTGAGTCGTTTATCTATTTATAAGGATGTAAGGGAGTATTTTTTATCATTATTTTAGTAGTATATACAATTAATTTTGAATAGAGATTAGCCCTTATTTCTCAATTATCCATATTCATCCCCAATAAAGTGAACTTTTGATCTGTCCTTGTTCATAATAATCTATAAAATTCATACATGTTAAAAACTATAAAGCTATATTCATGGCAAAAAAGCAAATACATACTTTTCTTCTCAGATAGCTTCCACTAATATATATATATATATATATATATAAGGTATTTGTTTAAGTTATTGACACTACCGAGAATCGTGGTGTACAAAAGATATGAAAACGGAGTGTCAATTTATAATTTATATTTATTTACTATGGAAAATTTACACTATAACAACAGTCACTTATTTAAACTTATTATTTATTAAACTTATTTAACAAGTTATTTAAAATAAATGTATTTAAGTGAATTTCAAATAATATATAAAAAAATTGATTTGAAAAATATGTAATATTCATATACTACTATTAAATTTTATATTTATTCATTTATTTACAAAATCCAAATACAACAGGTAATTATAACATTTATTCTAATAATATTGAAAGGTATATAAAAATATACATTTTACAACAGTATTACAATAAGTAAGTTGGTATACCAAAAAGATATTGAGGTATCAATTGAGTATTATACCCAATTGTATATTATCAACCATGGATTCGGAACTATGAATATATGGTTCCGTTCAAAAATGTATTCCAGAACGGAACAATTATCAGTTAAGCTTTTCAATAAACGTTCTGGAACATTCTGGATAAAATAATTTTTTAATTTAATTTTTATTCAACATTATTGTTATTCATAAATAAATATTAAATTTAATCATTATTAAATTTACTTATGAATGACTAACTTTGAAATATTATGATTTTTATTCAAATTTTTTAGTAATTATACTTTATATCTACTAGTACTTCACCTAATAATAAGAAATTTTCGAGGTTTTTTTACAATTATTTTTTAACCCATTTTCTTTCTCATTTAACAGACATAGGACTTTCTGTAGGTATATAGGTACTATATATGGATGGTGCCCAGGTAAAAGGAAATAAGTCTATTTATAAAAAAAATTTTTTTATTGCAAATTCTTGTAGATTTTAATAATCTATATCATTTTGCATGAAAAATCCACAAACCCTGAAGAACATAGAGCAAAAATATTGATAGAAAATTTTAACGTTTGGATGTTTTTGACAGTTTTTTTGGTTTCCCGAAAGTACTAATTCGCTTTTACTCAGGCATCGTCCATATATTTATATATGGACCCTTTAGATTTTATTATCTTCATTACCACACATAAATTACTTTCGGAAACTTCAAGTCCAGTTGTATATAACTTTAATGCGTGTAACTTTAATGATATCATATTATTTTTGAATAGCATTGATCTAATGTATAATTTAATTAATCTTAATGTCGATTTGGCGGTTCATAAACTAAATGAAATTCTAAACCATAAATTTAATATATTTGTTCCTAAAATTAAATTAAATAATTATAATTCAGGTAGTATATATTGGTTCAATCCTATATTGAGAAATTTAATTAAATTAAAAAACAGGCATATAAAAAATATAAACTTTCTAATTCTCATACGGATTAGAAAATTTTTTCTAATTTACGAAGTAATACTATAAAAATTATATTCTCAAATTCATGTAAATCATTTGTTAAAAATTGAAAACAATATTAACATTAACCCAAAAGCGTTCTGGAATTATATTAATTCTTTAAGATCTAATTGTTCTTATATTTCCCTATCAGTATTTTCAGACAATATTTCTGCTAATAATATGGATGATACTATAAAGTTATTTGCTAAATATTTTTCTTCAGTATATACAACTAATAATATAAACAATGATAGTTATGAGTTTTTAAATAATCAGTTACATGACATTAATTTAAATTCAATTACTATTTATGAACACGAAATTTTAGATTTTCTTTCTTCACTTAAGGATATTGTAAGTATTAGGTCTGATGGTATTCCTTCAATTTTTCTAAGAATGTGCGGTCAAACTCTTGCTAAGCCATTACAATATTTATTTAATTTGTCTCTATTCAACAGAACTTTTCCTCTTTGCTGGAAAAAATCTTTTATTTCTCCCTTACAGAAATCAGGTGATAAAAAAAATGTGAAAAACTATAGGCCAATCTCTAAATTGTCAATTTTTCCAAAAACGTTTGAAGCTATTATCTCAAAAAATGATCTAATTTGTTATGTAATAATATAAGCCTCTCTCAACATGGATTTGTACCAAAACATTTGATTCAAACAAATTTATTATTATTATATTATAATTATCTTGTTAAAGCTCTTGATCATGGTTCTCAAGTAGATACTATTTACAGAGATTTTCAAAAGACGTTTGATAAGGTAAATTATAAATTATTATTTTATAAATTAAAAAATCATAGTATTGGTGGAAACTTTTTAAAATGGTTAGTTTCTTATCTTTCTATTCGTACTCAAGTAGTTAAAATTATGTTTCATGTTTCTGATGAATATCCTGTCTTGTCAGGAGTTCCTCAGGGTAACCATTTAGGCCCATTAATATTTTTAATATTTTTTAATGATCTTCCACTAGTCCTTGATAGTTCTATAAAATTATATTATTTGCTGATGATGCCAAGATTTTCTGTACAATTAATTCTTTAAATGATTCTAAATCTCTTCAGTTTAATCTTAATAAATTTGTTTTATGGAGTAAAATACATTTATTACCGTTATATATAGATAAATGTTGTATTATATCGTTTACACGAAATAAAAGTCCAATTATTTTTAATTATCAGGTTGATTTTATTTCTTTTATCAGAGTAAATTTAATCAAAGATCTGGAAATATATTTTGAAAGTGATCTTTCTTTTAAATATAATCATAAGATGATTATTAATAAATCGTTTAAGATGTTAGGCTTCATAAATGGAAATACTAAAGATTTCAGAAATCCATTGTGTTTAAAAACCTTATATACCTCTTTAGTTCGATCTAATCTTGATTTTGGCTCCGTAATTTGGTCTTGCAAATATTTGACATACATAAATGATATAGAAAATGTTCAATACAAATTTTTAAAAAGGATTTCGATCATGTCAAATATTTCTTTATCAAGGGACTCTTTTCATCTAAATATAACTCTAGATTATATTGGCCTTGTTCCCCTTTCTCTTAGACGCAAAGTAACTGATTCATTGTTTGTTTTTGATATTATTAATTATAATATCATATGTCCTGAGCTATTATCTGAAATTGGTATTCGAATTCCATATCAAAATACACGTAATTCAGATTTATTTTTAGTTCCTAATTACAAAACTAATAGTGGTATAAATTCTTTTCTCTCTCGTGCGTTAATTTTAGCCAATAAAATATGTATTAATTTGGATATTTTTGTTCTTTCTCGTAATTATTTTAAAACAAAATCAATGTTATTACTAAAAGATATTCATTAATTAATAATGAGAAAAAGATAAATAGTTTAGGAATATTATTAATAATAGAAAAAAATTAAAATATAATATGAATAACTTTGTTTTTTATTTTTTTATTATTATTATTTATTTATTTTTTTTTTATTATTTTTCCATCATTTGTATTTTTTTCATCTGAAATGTTTTTACTGCTTTGTTTATTTTTATCTTAATTCTTTACCTATTTGATTACAACTATTTTTATTGTATCGTTTTTTGTTTTGTTATATAGTTATTAGTTTACATTTGTTTAAATTATATTCTTTGTAAAAGGGCAGATGCCCGGTAATTTATAATATAAATAAATAAATAAATATTTATTTCTATGATTGCTCTTACGATGTAATGTTGAACATTCTGGATCACATAGGATCATTAATATTAACAGTTATGATAATATAATCGGTGTTATAATACACCGAATTTTCGCTCAGAATCGTATTTTCGAATGTACCTAATTTTATATTTTTATCATTGCTTTCAAATGCAATGCATCCACCAAGAGTATCCTTTCGATAAGCGAAATACTCCCACCCCTATACTGACACTCAAGGAGTGAATTGTGCCATTTTTTATAGTATATTTATATTAATTTATATAGAGTATTGAACTTTTTTAATTAATTAATTTTTAGTTTTATAATTTTAAATATATTTGAAATTTTACCAAAAAATATACACGTATATAATATTTATATTATATATTATACCATTGATTATATATAGTTTATTTTATTTATTATATATTGACTATATATAATCAATGATTATACCTACGTACGCGGTATACTATAATATATTAGGTATATAACACATTATACAAAATGTAAGCTAATTTTTTTTTTCAAATTTCATCGTCGCATTCTGGCGTGAATAACTCCATCTGTGCTTTTTATTATTTTTTTTTTTTGACAAATAAATGCCGATATTCGTCAAACATTTATTTACATTGGCTGCAGATTTATTACTATTTTCTAATGAAATGTGCTTTATACATTTTATTTTAAAATTTTTTATTACGTATTAATCATTATATATTATATAGGTATTATACCTATACGCAGTAACTATACCTATTATAATATTACATAGAAATATTACTACATCAACGGTTGAAAGATAATTGATTTAGAAGATTGTATATGTTTCCGGTTGTTTTATCGAAAAATTACAAATTTACATCTTCAAAGTTCTAACGAAAATTGGCTACCGCTAATATAGGCACACATATGAGTATATGACCATTAGATCAAGTTCTCTAATAAAATTTTAGTATCCAGAAAATTAATTTAGTGTTGAAATGAACGCTTTCATTCAAAATAGGTACCTACATTTGACGCGCGTTCAGTTTTTTTAACGAATGTGAACAATTTTATTTCGTGTATTTAACTATTATTTTATACCTAGTTGATATTGAACAAAATTTAAAAAAATTAATTCTGGTACATAGGCTCTACTGCAAGTGTAATGGGGTATTAAAGGTAGTTAATCCCCCATTATACACATAGATACGCCATCACATCACTACGTAACATAAAACATACCGTTCGCACTACCCTACTTGATCTAATATAATCTATACCCCCTAACCCCCTCTAACACCCCTCCTCCCTAACCACTATTTATTTGTAAAATTTTTTTTAATCTAACCTAACACATAAAGTTTGCTTGCCCTCTTTTTTCGACAGAATAATATAATGTATTTACTGCGTAGGTAACAATTGTTCTTTCTTTATAATATCTATTGAATGTCACATAGAAATAATTAGGGAAAGTCACATTTGAGATTTTATTTTAAAATAATATTTTATTTAAAATTCGTATTGTTGCTGACATAGGTACCTATCTATTTTGTCATGAACAGATCTAATATTATACGGATATTATTTCATATTTATTCGTACGTTGAAAAAAAATCAAAATTAAAATTCACCTTTTATTTTTTCCCTAATCATATAAATACATTTTTTATATTTTGGTCTTAAATTAAAGATAAACTTATGAAATCTAAAAATATTGATATAGTTTAAATCAAAAAATTCAAACTACAGGTACTGTAAGCATTTAAACGTTGAGAGTCGTAATATTTACACGTTATGGCCTATGGGTAGGTATAGGGAATACGTGGAGAAATTATGACGTCACTTGTACCTATTTTTTAAATGCATGTACAACACGGCTAAATAATTTTTGAAGACATTGTTTAAGATGTCATTATTTTTGTTTAATTTTATTGCATAATTTTAGGCAAAAAAAAAAAAAAAAAAAAAATCAGTTTAAAAAAAATATTACAAGGTAATATAATAAATATATAATATATAATAATATTATTTAATTATTATTATTATAATATATATATATATATACAATAAGTAGGTATTATACCTATTATTGTAATCATATGCGTATCCAGGAAAACTTCATGAGGGGGGGGGGGTTAATTAGGTAGACAAAGTCACAAAGTTATGTGGTAGCTTTATTATTTAAGTACACGTTTTCTGTAATATTTCCATTGATTTCAAAGATATTATTTAGGTACCAATATACCTACGTTATATTATGATTAAAAGTTTTCAAGGTGTCAAAAATAAATGATTTATTAAAATTATTATTAGGTACCTACTTATACTTATTATATTATAAAAAAAACCTGTATAAATATATGGTTATATAAATAGATCCTTTAATAAAAATTACAAATTTCATTACAGCTTAAGTCTTAAGTTAAATAGTTATTTAAAATGTAAAGTTACACAGTAAGTACATAAATCACAGAATATAATGTATATTATGTGTATAGCTGCAGCCTAATTAATTGAAAAAAAAAAATACTTACCATAATGAAACATTGTCGGACTGTCAAAGAGCAGCAAAATGTGAAATTATTCATTCATTGCATTCGAAATAAAAATTAAAACCGATAATAGTAGATACACTTTATCTTTATCTTATCGTACCTTATTACAAAATAACATTATATATATATAGAATTGATAATATTATACTAATATACATAATTTATTAGAGAACGGATTTACCTATATGTAAATACCACGATTTAAGATATATATATCTTAAATCGTGGTAAATACATATATTTATTAGAATAAGCAATTTGAAATCTGATAAGAAATATGCACGATTTATATCACTTTTATTAAAATATAACCAATTTTATTTTGCATATTTTTAACTTTTTAAACTTTTATTGCATATTTAATGCATATTTTGTGTAGCATATTATAGTATTTTAAAATGCATATTTTGAGGGTTTTTTATGCATATAAATCCGTTCCCTACATATAATCAATACATACCTACATGGGCGGAAAGGCACTTTTTTTCTTACCGGAAAAAATTCTAAAGGGCCTCATAGTTTAAGGGTCCCTTATTAAAATCTAGGTGCTCGCTACACTCGCGAATATATCCTTCATAGTAAATACATAATAAAATATAGTACAACATAAACTTTAATCTTTATTATATTACATTTTACTATACCAGGCTATTCTACCTATGCATATGCAAGACAATATTCGGGACGAATCAAGCCAAACTTTTCAAAAAGATACGAATCATATAACAAATTAATAACAAGTTTTATATAGAAAATTTACATATTAAAAGAACAATTTTTATTTGTTATTAATTAACAATAAAATAATAAATACATTTATAGGTACAAAAAATATAATTTTTTTTTATTTTAAACTTTTTATACAAATGTATACTTTATTTTATTAAAATAATAGTAATTTACTTAAAACACTATTTCTAGCTGCTAATTGATTAATTACATCATTTGATTTAACATCATGTAAGAGTTCTCTTTCACAACTCGTCAGCATAAAACTTTCCAAACGATTTTGACACATTGTATTTCTTAAATAATTTTTTACATACTTTAATTTAGAAAAACTACGTTCACAGCATACTTGGGTTACAGATAAAGTAAGAATAAATTTATAAGCGAAGAAAAGACCAGGATATGCATTTGTATATAAATTGTACCTCAACAGGTTGTGTAACAAACCAAATACAACAAAATAAAGCATTATCAATTGTACCGTAAGATATCCATTTACGATTTCCTCCATCATTTCGATTATATGTTTTTATGGGTGAAAATGGAACATTTATTTTTGGCTGATTAGGATGAAATAACCAATATTTTGTTAAAATTATCTGTGGTTGGTTTGGTAAACAAATATAAATCAAATGCTGTCAAAAAATAAAATAAATAAATAAATAAATAAATAAATAAACAAATATACCTAAACATATTTTTCATATTTGTAGGGTTCATTCCAATAACCGGTTATCTCTACTTTTTTTTTAAATTCATGTTTTTACATTTCAATTCAATTTATTTAGGCGTTAGAAAGTTATTACCAATTAAAACTAACTAGTTAAGCTATAAAATAATTATAAAAATAACTTTTCAACTTAATTTTAAATTTCAAACAAATGCCCAGCTTTGATAATGCCATTTTGAAAGTTATATAAGCTATTAAATTAATATACCTACCTACCTATTTAAGTATATAATAGAATTTTACACTTACTCTCATCAGCAGTAAGTTGTTCTGTTTCAAAACTACTATTTCTAATTAAATCATTTTTTTCTTCATTATCAGGCACTTTTAACAATACATTAATCTTCTTCAAAGTGTCGATTTGTAGTATGAACATCTAAAATTTAAAAATTTAATTATCATTTATTTAGGAAATATTAGTAAAATTGATTATTATTCTTACACTCTTCAGCAGTAAATTGTTCTGTTTCAAAACTTCTTCTTCATATGAATTTCTAATTAAATCATTTTTTTTATCATTATCAGGCACTTTTAACGGCAATTTTTGATTTATAGTGCTTATAACTAAAATTATAATTACCTATATAATTATATCTTCCATGTACCTAATCATTTTTTAAATACAATGTTGACTTTTAAATTTTAAGAAAAGCATTCTGTTAGAAATTAAGTTAAAAGTTGCTATTTAAAAACTAATCACGATTTTAAAATACACTTATTTTAAAATATAACCCGGGGCCACACCGTTCAACCATTATTGATTTGGTATAATAGTACATAATGGGCACACAGAACATTATCAATGTGTGCGTTGCAAACGCTTTGTCTAGCCCACTCCATTTAAAACTATGTTATTCGACAAGCGCGTTAATGTGGCACGGGCATTACTTATAGTACCTACTTATTGTATGACTTGTAAGTTTCCATGTTGACTTCTTTATATTGTTTATTAAGCAATAAATATGAGCACCTAATCCAAAACATTGTAACTAATAATAATAATTGTAGCTTATAAATTATTTTTTTTTATAAAAATCTGAGAGTAGGGGCCTCTAACATAACATAATATATGAACAAGGGCCTACCGGGAAAATCCGGATTTCCCGGTGGGTCTATCCGCCCATGCATACCTACTACCATAATTTATAAATATAATAAATTATAGGTACACTCACAAACACCCAAATTACTACAGTTCATGCCAGTTTCTCGGTATAATCAATTGCGTTATCGAGCCCATAATAATTTTTTCGTATTGTAGACAACTTATATGTTTATATAAATGATATTATATTAGTTACCTACTTACCTTTTAACTTTCAATTTAAATAAAAATAAAATAAAGTTTAAAAATAATATTTTGTTGTTATTTTTACTTTTGGTACCTAATAGAAATTATTTTTAATTAGTTACCTATTTAATAGAACTAGTAAATATTTTAATATTATAGATTGGTTTATGGGAGGTTTCAACCCCCCCCCCCCTCATGGATTTGACACTGATTGTAATTATATGTTCGGAAAATTTTCAAGTAAAGAATAAATTTTTGTCGATAATCGATAGAAACGAAAGTTTTAAATATTTCTTTATGTGATTATCATGGTAAATGAACATGGTTGCACATGCACAAAAATGAATGGCAATATCACAATGCATATTATTCCTTATTCTGTGTGTGAATAGTATTGATTATAAATTATAATACATTAAAAGATAATTTGTATGGTCACAAGGCAAAAAATCAATTCAGGTCATTGTAAACAATCAAACAATAAAAAAAACAAAGAAAAATGTTAGAAATGTGTTAATGCTAAATTAGTAGTATTTTAGTTTTTGTTCATCTGAAATATGAATGATAAAACCAAAATGTTAATTTTATATAAATACTATAGTATACCTATGTAAAATATCCCAGTTCAAAACATATTATATAACTTTTTCATTTTTATTTTTAGATTCTGAGTAAAACAAAGAATCTCTTGGTTTTACAATGATGATTTTTAAAAACAATTATTTTAGTAAAATAAACTGAATAAGAATTCTGAGGTAAAGCATTTTTTTGATAGTAAATTAATTAATTTGAAAATTTCATTGCGACCTTTGATCTCAACAAACCCCATATAAATCTAGTATCATTCAACTGGAAAATTGAGTACTATGGACACTGGACACACAAAAACATACACATACTACTTAATATATCAGTAGTGTATATTTAACAATATTTGAGAGGTCTGAAATTGCTCGATTCAATTAAAAAAATTACAATATTTTCTGTAAATATTTTTTTTCAAACAACCATTCAGACCCATTTACCGATATAAACTTGAATTTGACAGTTATACATATAGGTATTTACTATTTATATATTCTGCTCCGAAAAACCATATTTGTATACCTTTATATATTCTCCCATATTCTGGGAGAAATATGCAACAAAGGAAAATAAATAATACACGTACCTAAATTTATAGATTTTAAGAGTAGAGTGCAATTTTTTTTATGTACATATTTAAAATACTGAAATGTGGCCATTTGTTATCTTAGGATTTAAATATTTATAATTTATACTATAACTAATAATTTCTTCCTAATTTGAAAATTTATTTTTGGAATTTGTGTGTTGCATAATATACAGTAACATACGTTTTTTTGTAACTAAGTTGTGAAGTAGTTTTCCTAAGATTTCAAAATTAGTAAATTTAAGTAATGTTTTCAAGCTTTTGTTCAACTAATTTATATGATAACTTGAAGATAGCTTTTTAGTTTATACAGCTGAAACTGGTATAATATTATAGTATCCATAAAATATTTAAATTTATAAACAAATCATTAATACATTTTATTGTTGATTTGTAGAACAAATAACTATTATTGAATAGAAACTAAATTATTTTTTTGATAACGACTATAGAGGTTATTTTGGAAAATCCGTTACCAGGTTATTCAAATTTTTGCTACATACATTTGTACATTTTGTAAAATATAAATTCTAATTTAGTGTTTATGCACTGGTATAAACCATGAAAAAAAAAAAAAAAAATGACTGAATATTTATAAAAACTTTTCTTTTACCAATTTAATAAATAAAACATTTTTTACAACATATACGTAAATATAATTTATTCTTTAAAAAAAACTATTTATTATTTTAATATCATTGTTTACTTTTTAAAATAATAAAAAAAAAGTTGACATGCTTAGTCGCTGTCATCATTTATTGTATATTTGGTTTTTTTTACAAGTGTACCAATATCCTCTTCAGAGTCACTGTTTTCCAACAACGGTGTCCTTTTATCAGAGTCGATTTTTTCTGCATCACTGGCATCTAATTGAGAATTCACAATACTAATATCACCGACATTTTCATCATCACTGTCTTCTAACATTATTTTCTTCCTTTTCATTGAAATTATACTTGTCTCCAAATCACAATCTTCATTGTCGTCACGATTATTTAATAGAGATTTTTCTTTCATGGCAGTAACTTGTTTTTTTAAGAATTTGTTTTTATTTATAAATGCACCAATTTCCTCTTCAGAGTCACTGTTTTCTAACAACGATTTTCTTTTGATATTGTTTTCCTTGCTACTCACATTCATTAGAGACTGTATAATACTAACATCATCGACATTTTCATCATCACTGTCTTCTAATATTGTTTTCTTTTTTTTTATTGAAATGATGTTTTGTTCTATATCCCTACTCCCTTCATCACTATCATCTAGTGGTGAATTCTCTTTAATTGTAGTAACTTTTTCTATATTATGATTGTTTTCTAATGTTTTCATTTTTTTTAACATAATATTTTCCTCTAAGTCATTATCCACTCCGTCACTATCATCCAATGATATTTTCTTTTTAATAGATGTATTTTCTTCTTCATCACTATCTTCTAATAAAAATTTCCTTTTATTAAGGACTTTTTCCTTATTAAATTCAATGTTTTCCTTATTACTATCTTTTTTGTTTGGTTTACTTAGAACATTTGAGGAATTCATGGTCAAAGAATCATCAATTGTTCCTGTATCAACATTATTCTGTACAAGAGACTTCCGTATTCTATTGAACGTTGCTTCTACATCTTCATCACTACTATCCTCTAGTCTACTAGCAGAATTGGTATTGTCATCAGCAACAAACTTTCCTTGTATAACATTGGTGATAGTTTCAGATCGTTGGCGAATATCATTTGCTTGCCATCTACCCGGTATACGCCAATAGGTTTCCTAGAAAAATAAAACTTAAAAAATAAATTATAATAATAAAAAAAAAAATCAATCAATCTTAATAAAAATAATATATGATACCTGAATACTCGAAGGTTCATGTATTCCTAATATTTTCATTGCTTCTTGAAAATCAACATCATTAACAGCTGTCATACACTCATCAGTCAGTGGCAATAGAGGTATATCAGATTCATCTACATCCAAATCCTCTGTTGCTTCGTTCAAGCTTTCAATCAACCACAATAAGGCTGGCTTCATGTCTCTATCAATTACTTTTTTAATAGCATTGAATACATAAACAGACGTTAAACTATGGTAAACCAAATTGTCATCATTATCGGATTCATTACTTTCATCCCCTGAACTATTATCATCACCAACATTAGCTAAAAATAATAATAAAGAAAATTAATTCAGAAATTATTTTTAAACCAAATTAAAATACTAGTTTACATTTTTTAGAATTTTTAGATTTTTTTCTTTGGAGTTCTGTTTGATTTCCAACCAAACCCAATTCCAGTATTTTATTAATGATATGTTTTTTTTGACGTTTTACATCCAACTTATCCATGATAAAACGTATTGGATGAGCTGATTCTCTGAATTCACCGACTAACTGAGTGATTTGTACAATTTCAGCCTTAGAAAATTCAATATCAACTTTCTTTTTTTTCTGAAAATAAAAAGGGATAAAAATTTGTTCATCGTCTTTCTAGTCCTCAGACAGAATAGTATATTACAATTTTAATTTTACATTTAAAAGAAAAGATAAGTCATTCCATTCAAAAACTGATTCTGAGCTTAGTTAGGTATAATATTATTTTCAGGGTTAGGCAGTATCACAGATACAAGTATCTTTGATAAAAAGTTGTTTCAAAGATACAATTATACGAGTATCTTGTATCCTGATACATATTCTGAAAATATCTTGTATCTTATATCTAGATACATTTTTTTTCAATATCATGTACCTGTTTATGCAAAAAAATATAAGATACATCAAATTATTAAAAATCTAATTATGTAGTTAATAATTTATTTTTTTATTTTTTCATTTCTATCTCATACTATAAAAATAAAATAATATTTTAATATTTGTTGTTAATTATTAAGAGGATGTCAGTAGTACGGTCCGTTCCCGAATCGCCGACGTTCCATTTCGCCGAATTTTTAGATTCTGATAGAAAATTGCATCTAGATGGTACTTTAGACAAGTTATTTTTCGACTTATATACTTATTATACAATTATTTCAAGTTAAAAGACTAAATTATTTATTTATTAATTATTATTATTAAATATTAATTAATATTAATTCGTATTATTAACCGGATTGGGTAAATAAATATTTTTAAACAGAAATCGTGAGGAACACGGCGACGAAAAAAGTCTAGTTAGTTTTTAGTAGTAGTTTGATTTTTCTTGTGTGTCTAATATGTCTTTAATGACAATATCGAAGGTGTGTGGTGTACTTGGGGGGGGGGGGTCCAAAATAGGTGGACAGGCATACGAACACAACGCCGATATACAATTATATGGAACGTCGGCGATATGGAACGTCGGCGAAATGGAACGTCGGCGAAATGGAACGTCGGCGAATCGGGATACGACCACTGGAACTACTTTCTTTGCGCACAGCGTGGTGTAGTAAATAATATAAGCGGATTTCTGGTAGTGTATGCTGCGTGAGTTCCAAGTGTCCAAGCGCAATACATTCGTTCATAAATTTAACGTATTCTTCCTTGAGATTAACATCGGTTTACAGATTAACAACATCATCAAATTAATAATATATAAAAGAGGTTCTGTTACGCGAAAGAGGCTTTGTCTATCATCATAGGTCTTACATGACTGTCTGCCAGTCGTGACCGTGGGAGCCCGGCCAGTCCAAGCTCCTTTGGAATCTGCTGACCCAAGTAGTCCTGTTCCTGTTCGGACTCTCGTGAGGTAGGCCATCGTGTGAACCACTGTGGTTCACACGAGTATCACATTTACGCACACGCATTACATACATACATACATACATACATATATATATATACCCCTGTACATGCGCTCGCAACATACCTCCAATGTTAAATGGGAGTAGTTCCTGTGACCTTCTAATAATAACTATTACTAACTACTACCCTATACTTCTAACCCATTATCATTAACTTATAAACGACCTTTTTTTTTTTTATTATTACAGGTACACAAAGTTAAATTATCTCCACACGGTGTTTATTTTTTTTCTTATTCAAAACTAATCTTATTTTAATATATGGGTTACAAAGAGTGACTTACAAAAATGGTTTACTTAAAATTACATTTACAACCAAATTGGAGTTTCATTACTTTTTCTGGATGGTACATGATAGGAATTCTTGCATTGAATCTTAATCCTATCTCCGGCATCTTCTTCGTTTATCCCCATCTTTCTCATATCACATGCCATCACATAGCCCACATCCTTTTCTGCCATCTTCTCCCAGTCTTTTTATCAACATACATTACCTTTACTAATATTACTACCTCAGTAACCTCTTCGAAACCCCCATATTTCTGTTCGGACCCTAAATATTTGAACCTCTCAACCTCATTCAACTTTATTTCTTGTATTTTTCTATTCAATCTATGTTCCCTTTCACTAAAACCATACTGTATATATTCTGTTTTACTCCTACTAATTTTTAGTCTTTTATTTCAAGAGCTTCCTTCCACTCTTAAAATTTACCATTCACTTTCTCAGAACTCTCTCCTATCAGTTCTATATCATCTGCAAGCAGCATGCACTATGGTATATCACCCTGTATACTCTTTATTATATTATCCATTACTAGGGAAAATAGGTAAGGACACAAAGCCGAACCCTGATGTACTACCATTCTGAACAATAATTTTTAATTTCTCCACACAAACTCCTCACTCTTTTACTCGCCTCTTCGTACACATCTTCAATAATATTCACATACACATTTAGTAATCCTTTCTTCATTAATGGCTTACTTTAAGACCTCCATAGGAATCTTATAATAAGCCTATTTAAAAAATATATTATTTTGTATAAATTAATATTCAATTTTAAATGTTCGAAATTCAAATTTTATACTAACACCATAAATGTACATAATTTTATGAATTCTCTAATTCCCTATGTCTACATTTTCAATATGTTCGTAGAACATTACTAGAAGTGTCACAGGCAATTGAACACTTGTACGTTATTTACTCAAAAAAAAAAAATTACAATACAACAATAATGTAAAAACAATTCAAAGCCGAGCTCATAAACTGAATTTAAACATGTTATAATAATTATTATTATCGTAAAAAAATTTCAAAAATTTCAAATACTATGTTTACTACTATGTTTAATACTATTTCATAAACTATGTGAAAATTTTAAGTTTCTAAAAACATCATTTTTGAAATTGAGCCAGTACTAATTATGTAGGTAGGTAACGGAACAAACCAGAATTAATATAGCACAAACGAATACGATGGAAAAAGTTTAAAGTTCCGAAGTGAGGGGGCCAACTTAATTGATCTGTGTCATATCCTTTCTATCATTCTATATCTCATACGCTTTTGTCTATTCAATAGGAATTAAAAGATTTATTATTCTACATGAAAATTCAAATTGTTATGATTAGATAAATCTCCTATAATTAAAATAAACAGAAGAATATTTTCGTGGTCTTCTAAGAAAATTTTGTATACTTTTTGATTATGCATTTAAAAAAATAAGTTATACATTTGTATTTAAATAATTTATATTTTTAAATTAATCGTAATATTCTATTATGAGACGATATTTTACATAAAATCTTATATTGCCCATGCAAATATGGGAGTAGCGTCCTTTTAATTATTTAATATTATCTAACTTGTGACGTTTATTTTTCTCATTGTTGTGCAGAGCTATGTTTCTTACAATTTTCCTAGAAGTATGTTCTGCTTTGCACTTCTATACATATAACATTAAAGTTTAGTCGGTATACTTTATAGACATATTAGAGAAAAAAATGTTAAAAATATATATAAAAAAAAGTGTTATTCATTTTGATTGACAAGTGTCGTTATTTATAGATTTTATAAAAAAAAAAATAATAAGTCTTTATGTTCTTTCATATAAAAAAAAAGGTAGTTATTAATAGGTTTATCTTAGCTACAGCCGATCTTATAGATGGATGAAAATTAAATACTTTGCACTAGGGGTAAAAATATTATTACTGCGCTACTGTGGTATACTGTAAATTTATACTGTATCAGGAGATATTTAATAATAGTTATATTCACCAGGGAGATGAAATGAATGACGATGACCCACAAATCTCCTTGAGACATACCTCGATTTCATTGTGAAATAAATTGAATATAATATATAATTAAATGAATAATTTACAAAATAAAGTACACAAAACAATAATAATTGAGAAAATAATACTTTAAATATGATAATAGTCACATCAATACAAGTATAATGAGTATTTAGTATACATTTCAAGTACCTATGACCTGTTCATTTGTGGTACATAGGAAAACTTAACAATTAAGAAAATTAATAAGAAAATCGAAAAGTTATGTTTTAAATGTACCAACTAAAATGAATATTCTATCAAAAAATGTCTTTACTCCAAAACACTTAATCAACTACTTCTATCAAAAAAATCGTTTACAGACATAAAAAACATCATTAAAAATTTTTCAAAACATTCCTCGTTTCACTTAGAATCTAATATATTTGTAACATTTATTAAATTAATATATGTTCTAAACATAGTTCAACTAAGTACCATTTAAAATATATAGAGACTTTAAAGGAAAAAGTGCTCTAAAATTGTTACTAAACAAATAGGTATTTTTCATGCAACAGATTTACAAAGCATTTACCCTATCCTGTGGTATCAATGTTTTAGATCCCAAATGAACAAAATAATGTATTCGTGTATTCGTTTTACGATAATGCTTGTATATTATGTTTTGCGTAAAAAAATGAGATATTTTTGAAAAAAAAAATATCTACAGTTGTTAAATATGGAGATTATCGATATTTTATAACTAATTAAATCTAGTTAAGTACTTAGAGATAATTTCACGTTATTCCCTGTAATAACATTATCAATGAAAACACCGTACAAATCTATAATAAATCTATACCAAATTATTATTTCATATATTTTAATAGCTGCAGCTAAAAAATATTTCACGATAAATCTGACGTAAATGAACTTCAAGTTCAAGACCCCAGTGAAATGCAATGAAATACCCCGGTAAATCTTATAATATGAATATCAGTGCAGATAGTGTTTAAATTTTTGAGGCTAACATTATTTTAATAAACTTCAATACCTATGTATATATATATTTTTCCAAGCGTCTATTCGTCGTCTATATATATTATAAATGTTTGATGTTTATTATTTGTTTTTTGGGGGAAAGGGCTACACCCCTCCACATATACATATTTGTGATAATAGTATAATGGGTGGTCAAAATTGGTGAGGTTAGCATGCGACTGATTAATATTAGTTATACATTAAATACTGGCCTCATTTCGCGAAAATAATATACAATCAATGATTTTACGTATGACATGATATTATATCCCCTATACTTTTCGCCACCTGATTTTTAAAAATCATATCTATAACCCATTGTAAAATCTAATGATAATATAATTTATCAATAAACAAATACGAGTGCAATGTGACATCATAACGATTGCTAAATGCTAATACACCAAAACGGTTTCTGAACATTTCAATGCGCGCGGATACAAAAAAACCATATTATACCCATTACATTTCATTTACTTTATTGAGATCTATTAAAACGTATTAAAAATGTGTATTCCAACCAACTGTTAAGGGGTACCTATAGATTATATTCTAATTTCACTAATTTTTTTTTTTGTGTATCAATTCCAATACTTAGGTACTCAAATTTTCAATACTTACTACTATGTGATAACGAGTGATATGAGGAAGGTGGGGGTAAGTGAAGAAGACGCAGGAGATAGAATTTAGTGGAAGTATAGGACTAGGGTGGCCGACCCCAAATAGTTTTGAGAGAAGTCGAAGAAGAAAAAGATATATAATAATAATAATGCTTATTATACCAATTTTACCAATTTTCAAGTTCGAACAAAATGTTAATATATTTTTTGTGTATAATTGTTCATAATATGCATTGGCGGATATCGGGTTGAATTTATGGGAGGGTTAGAGGAGAGGTTAATATTATATAGGTACATAATTATCAACAAAACTATTTTTTCTCACTACGCACGATATTAACGTTCCCCAACTTCAATATCTAATATATAATTTAACATTACATATCATACATCACCATATTGACAACAGACTTGTAATAAACATAACTAATACATCATGATAACTTATTAACATGAAAAATAAATAAATTATAGATTTTAGATTAAAAAAAAATCATTTATTATTTGAAACTTATCAACATTTAAAAAGTAAAAACATTAGTAAAATAAAAACTATTACAATAATGGTAAAGTGTAATTCTGTTAAATTCTGTATTTATATCTATATACATAGTATTAAAAAAAAATCACAAAATCTGACCATTGAAATTATTAACAGAACATTTTAAAAGAAAGAAGAAAGTGACGAAATAAACTTATCTTAATTTTAAATAAATATTTTAGTGATTTTACGTTTGGTTTGATTTCCCAACGATATTATAAAAAAATTGACATAAAATTACCCAAATGTGGTCTCAGTATATTGTATTTTTGTATTTTTTACTGAACATCTACAATTTATTGTAAAACATATGGCACACACGCTTAAATTTAAAATTTAATACCTAAATATCGTAGATAAATCGTATATTTTACAAACTCCTATTTAATATTTAAAACAAATTATAATAATAAAAATTTAATTTTTTTTACTAGTAAATAATTTCATTTTTTTATAAAACAATTTTTTAATTAAAATAATTTAATATAAGATTATACATTTTTTATAGATAGGAATTGCAAGTGGAAATTGTAAGTTTCTTTACATAAAATAGTATTGGTACATAACATATCAATTTAGACGATTTAACTCAAGTCATATTTTTACATTATTCAAGTCAAGTCTCCAATAATTATTCATCCAAACACATCTTAATATTATATTAAGAACACATTACAATAATTGAACAGTGTGGTACTACGTCGTGCGGTCAACGACTTTGGTCTGAGGGATGAAATAATGCAACACGCCCTGAATTATATGTATTACGACTGTTTATTAAACACTACACTGCGATTAGTTATGAATTATCACACAATAGATTTACACACTAATTATAAGTACAAAAAGATAGATATAAATTATGTATTGCACGATAAATTAACTCGACAAAATAATGAAAGAGAGGTTCTGTTTAAGACTTACATGACTACTGTATTCCAGAGCATTTTTTAGTGACTAACTGCGTGTTTATAGGTATCATTTCTGTTTTAGCTATGTGTTCGGGGTGGAGGATTTACTTTGAATACCGATGTTGAAAAATTATTTTACTTAGGTCAAGACTACTTATCTCATTATCGCTACTTTACCTTGTTACATTGTATTAATTTTTTGTAAATTAAAGATAATATTGAACTATTCTTTTTTTATCCATCGTATATTCGTATTTACATTCTAATTACTAATATGCAACAAATAAATGACTTTATTATATTTTAGAAAATAGGTACATAAATTGTATGGTGTTTAATATTTCAATTTTTCAATCATTTTATGTTCATGATTTAAAGA